>JAVSBS010018132.1:0-38001 GCA_033124195.1 Coracias cyanogaster | reverse complement strand
AAGGCTTGCCAAAAGTGGAACGGCAACAGTGCATAGCATAGCATAGCTATAAGTATCTGTGTACTTGGAAAATGTTTTTTTTTTCTGAAGGATTTAATCTACTTTTAACATAAATTTAAATAAAATAAGCACCATATTGTGTTACATAGCCAGTTTTGCTGCCTGTGGGCTAGAGCTGGCTGCTTTCAGGGTGAGTTCTGGTCCCAGCATACACGATGTTTTCAGATTTGCACTGGGCAGCCCTGCCCAGAGAGAACAGAGCTGCCCAGTGAGAGCTCCAGCACTGGGCTGCTCTGCTGGCTGCTCCGCCTGGCACGACTGGCAGAACGGCCACCAAATTTGCTCTCTTCTCCTTCCTTTTTGCCTTTTTGCAGCTTTGTGGAGCAGGGTTTTGTCTTTGAGAGAGGGGAGATATTAAATTTCTCTTGAAGTGAGGAGACTGGTGAGCCCAGGTCAGCGCCCTCGCAGGTTCATGTCCCAGCCAGGGGAGGTAAGGCAGCCCCGGTACCAGCTGCAGATGTAATGGGTGCCCCATGATGACTCTGTTCTTTGCTGCCTTGATCCAAAAGGTCACCATCACAACTAGGATTCAATCACCCTAAATAATCTACATTAAAAACATAATTTTTCAAATCTGTTGCTGACTGGACTTCATTTAAATGAAATTCTCCTTCTCTATTGGATGACCAATTGTTTTTTTTTTTTTTTCACACTTACACCTACGCATTCCCCCCCAAGTCCCCATTTCCCCATGCTCCCAACACCTGTGTACCCACAAACCGTACTGGGCTTGCACAGATGTGGGGGGGTGGGGCTCAGCCTCCCTGTGGGTGTAAGCTTGGCTGGCTTTTGAGAGCTTGGACCTGCTGTGTGGGGGTTTTTTTGGCAGTGCATCAAGGAGAGAGCGCTGCATGTGCAAGGACCGCGTGTTTTGGGTAAGGTGTTTTTTAAACAGGCAAATTTTCTGAACCAGACCCAAATCTTAATGCTGTTATTATTAAAATAATATATATTAATCATGTAATTGTTAGCAGAATATAGACATTTACTCTTCAGTTAGATGTGGCAGGAAGTATATTCTGTGTATATGCACACTGAATTTTCTTGCAAATATGTGGCTCAATCTAGGTAATTAAAAACCCAGAGGAATAGTCGTAAACTAGATTTGAACTAAATGAATGGCACAGGCTTCATTCATGCAGAAGCTTTGAAAGCTGCTAATGTCTTTAGGGTAAAGTCCTGGTACTGCTTTAAAATCCATAGCAAAGCTTCCCATGTTTTAAGGTCAGGACTCACTATACTGTACTTCTAAATTTCCTTGCTCCTGATAAAATCCTGTACAAGTCACACCAAATTCCTGCTAATCCCTGCACAAAGCTATAAAGCTGCCTCAGAGAAGTGAGTGACAGCAGAGACCTATTGCTGCTGCTTTTTTTTTTTTTCTTTCCTCCTTTCTGAGGCAGGAGGATGCTCTGTGAGGCATCCTAGTCTGTGGGAGATGTGGTTTGAAGACAACGCTTCTCAGATCTGTAAGTAGTTTGCCTGGTTTTGCCTTTACCTCTATGGAGGATTCCCTGCATATTCAGTATATAAATGTAAATGGTGGTGAGATGATTGAATAACAGTTTTAAGCTGCTAGGTAAAGTACAGCAGTTACCATATTTGGCCATAGGTTGTGAGGTGGTTTGAGCTGATGCGGTTTTGAGGCAGTGAGTCCTTCCTTAGTGACTTGACTGACTTAGGACAAAAGCAACCTTTACAGCACACTTCTGAACAATCATTCTGCATTGTAAGTTTGTTGACTTTCCAGCTTACTGCCAAGTAAAACATAGTCAATGAGTATTAGTTTTCAAGTTGGAGCCACTCTTACTCATGTATTGCAGGCTTGGTGTTGATAGAAGTACAAGTGGAATACCAAGCACCAATTACTGTGCTTTTTACTGTCATTGCTAGAATACTTTTTCCAGGTTCATTGGAATCTATTTGCCTTTAGGTTTGACAATACTAATCAAGAGCTTTATCAAACAGTAGCTGTCATCTTATAGCTAATTTTTTTGACAGAAGTTTAAAGGTTCATGCTATTCAGTGTATGATACATGAATAGCATCCACATATTTCTAAGAACAAGTTTTACGTCCTCCTAAATAGACAGTATGTGGTATGTGTTTGGTTGATATGTGCATGGAATTGCCTGAAATCCAGAGAAGAGCAGTGATCTGGTTTATGAAATGACTGAGGGGTCTGACCCCAAAGAGGACCAATGCATGCTTAGCTTTCAGGCCACAAGTGTGAGCTTTTCAGACCAATTGTATTAAATAGATTCTTGATGTGTTAAATATATATATCTTTAAATATACATGGTTAGGACAAGGAGCAGTGGGCACAAGTTAGAACATAGCAAGTTCTACCTAAATGTAAGGAAAAACCTCCTTACTTTGATGGTGGCAGAGCACTGGAACAGGCTGTCCAGAGAGGTTGTGGAATCCCATTCTCTAGAGACTTTCAAAACCCACCTGGATGTGGTCCTGTGCAACCTGCTCTAGGTGAACCCACTTTGGCAGAAGGGTTGGACTTAGATGATCCCCAGAGATCCCTTCTAACCACTACCATTCTGTGATTCTGTCACAGAACTAAATCTGAATTTATTTTACTATGGAGACGTGCATGTAGTTCATCCTGTCATGTGTTTTGGGTATATATGTGTGGGCTTGTCCAATGTGTTTAAAAAAACCCAACTAACCAAACAAACACATTAGTTGAGGGGAGACTGGGTTAGAAAGGAAGATGATTAAATAAACAAGTTAATTTCGTAAGCCTTTCCAAAGATACTGAATTATATTTAAATGTCCACCTTGGTTACTGGTACTTCTATTTTTTATTTATTTATTTTTCAAGTGGCTTGCAACAGAAAAGATACAGCCAAGCTGTAAAGAAAAAAAGAATATTTTCTCAGAGATCATCAATGTTAAACACATTTAATAAAGGAACAAGTGTAGCTTTATGTGTGCGTGTTACTGTTTGTGTTGCTAGCAGGACAAAACAGAAGGTGCCTTTAGAGTCAAGGTGAACTTGCATTAAAATGCACCTGTGTTTTCTGCTCTAGTATTATTTTTCCAAAAGTCGTCGTCTGTCAACATGGTTAATTACCTTGAGTATTAGGAAAGTACAACTGTGCTATAGAAAGAAACTGTTGTTCAGTTGCCTAAGACATATGATAGCTGCAGATTCTTAAGATAATCTAATCAAATGTAACAATGAGTCAGAGCCAAAAGATAACTGTTTACTTAGTGAGTCCACTTCAAGTATTTGAGTAGCATGAAGTTTGCTCATAGTATCCTACTTAACAGTAATATACAGAGACCATTTGTGCTTGTAAAAAACTTTGTGGAGGTGTTCTTTAACGAGAGGATTAATAGGAGGAAACTGCATAAAAGTAAGGAGTAATATTACCTGGCATGGATGGCTATCCCTTCTATCAGGCTTCTTAAATAAAATATTGTAATAATTTTCTTTCCTTGAATATCACTAGTACACACACATATTGATATTTCACTGGTACATGTGCGTATAGATATTATGCTGTTACTTAAAAATAACTTGTATTGCTACACAAGTGCTTCAGTTGTTAACTCAGTTTCTGTAAAAAAAGCAAACCAGAACAACAAACAAAAAACCCCCAAAGCATCAGTGTTAGCACTGATCATTGCTCATCAGTTAAAACTGTACTGAAAAACCTGATGTGTTTGGTGAGAGGCGAGCTATGTGTTTAGCACAACCATATGCTGCCCATTAACTTTTCTTCCCATTGGAAAGACATATATTTTATACTTTTTTTTTTTTTTTAAGCTATTTGTGAATTGAGTGCCTTGGAATATGGACTAACATGTATTTTAGCTTCAAAAGAAACTGAGTTCTTCAATTCTATTATCATTTTAATGATATTCTGAATACAGTATCTTCCCAGAAATTAACCCATAGCTAAGGCCAGATCTAAAATGTAATTCAAAGAAACAGAGATTCCCTCCTCAGTAACATTCTGTATTTGCACTGGACTACACAAGGTGCAGCAAATCTCATGGGTAACACCTGTCTTCAGGCTCAGGAAATATGTGAGATGTTGAAATTGCTTGACCAATATGAAGATCAGACATACTGTGAGTGGAAAGTTCAGGTGGATTAAATTTGTTAGTTTTATTTAGACCAACCTTTAATTAAGCATAATTCCCAAAATGGCCTCCTGAGTGTGAGTTTTGATCCTAAGGTATATATATGTGCAATTATCTGTATCTGATCTTTTTCCTTGATGTCATGTTCATAAAATGACAGTAATATTCTAGGGTATGAGTAAATCTTACAATCTTAAATCTTACTTTGTTGTATTTGTTTTCCAGTTGGGAAATACAGTTGCCCTGTACCTGCTTGAGAGACAGTTCTTACTTTAAACAGTAAAGAAGGTTATTACAGTAGTAAATGGTTTCTCCAGAGACACATGGAGGAATTTAATAAAGACAGTTAGCTCTTACCCTTTAAAATCCAGTGATTCTTTGTTATCAAATTTCAAAAAGCCCTTAAATTCCTACTCTTAAATTGCTGAATACTAATTAAAAGATGTCTCCTGTGTACTTTCTTACACTGAAGCCATAGATATTCTAAGGCCTTTGTTATCTGAGATGAGATGCAAAGTAAACAAAAAGTCACTGTGTTGAGGCTTCTGAAAGGATATAAGCTAAACTGTTTCTTTCCTTCTAGCTAGGGACTTTGAGAGAGGTGAGCTATCTCTTGGTGTTGCATCAACCCAGCATTGGAGATTCTGCTTTAGCAATATAGGAGAAAAGGAACAGTTGTACAAAGGTTTGTGATGGTGGGATATGTTAGCAATGTGTGTTTTGGTTTTTTAATTCCCACCCTGCACTTGCAGCTTACACATGTGTATATGAGCATGTGCATGGCTCTAACCATCCTGTTGTTGAAAGGAAATACCGTATCTTTGTCTAACAGAAAGAATCCCACTGCAGCTCGTGCTTCAGCTTGCAATGCTGGACACAGCTGAGTGTTATTAGATACTGGGGGGAATTGCCAGCCTGGATCTTCCAGGCTGTGGATCCGGTTACCTTGCCGTAGCTTACCTTCTACCTAGCAGCCTGTTCTGTTTTAAGACGTTCAAGGTCTGCATGCATGGTTTCCCTTTCATAGTCCAAGGACCTCCTTCAAACACCTGTTCTACCGAGCAAAGTCCATAGTATCACATGTGGAACATTAGAGGGATTTCATCCTGTGCACATCCTTCCCGTGGAGGAAACCTTGAACTTGTTGCTCAGCCGTACAACAGACTAATGCAGACTGTCCTCTGATTAAAAAAGAGCTGAGAACTACCGATGACCAGCTGAAAGAAGCAGAAGAGTTATGTATATGGCAGATGACAGCTTGCTGGGACTGCACCAAACAAGTGAAAACATCAGTGTGTGGTTTGGAGCAAAGAGTTCAGCAATCAAAGGACAACATTAAATTGATCCAGGGAACTATGAAGACTTGGATGGAATATGCCCTCTTTTCCAGGAAAGGTAAAAAAGAAGCTCTTTTGTACCTGGATGACAAACAGAAAGACTTGCTAAAATATACAAAACGCTGCAAGAAGATAGCTACCAGATCCATCATCTTGTTGAATTAGTAGCCAAATGATCTTGTGTTTGATGTGGTGTTGCGAGTGTTAATACTCTGTCACTTATATGGATTTGTTCAGTTATTTGTATAATTACACAAACTTCAAAAAAGTTCTTTCAAACTGTTGTCTGAAAACAGATAAGGAGAAGAGAGAATAATTTTGGGCAACATTTGAAAAGAACATTGGTGCTTTTAAAAGTTTGGTAGACTGGGAATGACTGGCAAGCTGCAGTCATGATAGTAGTGCTTTATTGTAACTTTGAGCTCTGTTGTTCCTGTGATCCCCTCAGGTAAAGTAATTTCTGCTGCTGGAGAAATTGTCCAGAAACATTTTCTTGCACTAGATATATTGCAAAATAATTTTTATTTTAAAATGTGAATATGCCCACTTTACATGTGTAATTAAAAATATGCAACACAATTTAATAATTTACTTATGAATGCTAAATCAATTATAATGTCCTTAAACAGCTGCAGTACATGACTACAAGTGATATGTTGTACAGTGACTGAGTCAAAGAACTTAACTTGAATAAGGCATGAATGCAGAAGGAGGTTTTTTATCTCTTTGCCTCATTTTTGCTAATTTTTTTGAGGGGCTTGCTTCTGTGTATTCTACAACAAATTTTTGTGTCCATTGTCAACATTAATCTTAGTGTTTATTATCTGGAGTATCTTTTAGCTCAGTTTCAGACCTAATTTTATTGGTATTATTGCCTTTATTGAAATTTATTTTAAAATAAACCTTAATTTTTATCTTTTGACGTTTAGTTAAATACAACAAGGGTTGATACTGCAATACAGAACAAATATGCAGAAGTATTCTTACAAAATGTGGATATCCTGTCAAAGTTGGTGGGTTGGTATTATAGTTTTTTGCCAATCTGTACTCTTTTCAGTGCAGGGTTACCCTCACCCTTACACTGTGTTTAGCTAGTGTAAATGTAATTCTGAGCAGGTTTAGGAATCTCCTACACTGACCAAAGTATGGTCCAGGAGCATACTTGATACAGTAAATATTAAAGTGTTTTGCAATATACATAAACTGTATTAAAAAATACTGAAAAAAAAAGATGTATTGAGTGAAGATACACATTAACACAATCATATATTAAAGTATTTTTCGATTATGGTTTCTTTGTTTGCTTATTTAGGGAAATTTAAAGCTCTTCAAACCTCCTCAACCTCTTGGAAGATTTATATAGAATACATATATGACATTGTAGTTGATGTTTTATATATAACACCATAATGTGTTCTTTAGACTTCTTTTTGGAGAACACAGAAGTTTGAAGCCAGCTCCACTTTTTCAAGCACAAATGATCCTTAGTGGCTCAGAGATTTCTATTTAAAACTTCTCTAGATAAAGAGGCTGGTGATGCTTTTGTGACCTAGTAGATGAACTCCTAGGTGATCTTTTCCAAATGTCTGCCCAAGTGAGAAGGGTAGCAGCAGTACCAGGTACAACTTCTCTTGTGTTTGAAAATAATGAATCCAATTAATTGTAACATGCAAGAAGTTTATTTTTAGTTGCAAACTTCTTTAATAGCATCTGTCTTAAAATCCTGAGCCTCATCTGTTCTTGCAGTTATGCAGTTTACAGAGGCATGGTCCCATCCATTTCCAAAGGCTTACTAATGCTTTCACCCACTTCTGCAGCTGTGAGCAGCAGAATCAAGTCATCCATTTTACACGAGCTAATTTAGATTAGCTAAATATTTATGTCTCTGTTCCTGTGCTCTTAGCTGCCACCTTGGGTGCCATGTTGAAGTCTGTAAATCTGTATGTAGTGGTAACTTAATCTCTTAGGCAAGTAAGGGATTGTCTACTAAAATGGTGGTCAGAATTATAGTCCATTAAAAGTTCTGTTTTGAATAACTTGGAAACAGCAGGTATTTGGTTTGGTTTTATGAGTTCATATAACAAAATGTAAACCCAAACCAGGAGCAACTGAGTGAATTGTAGTTTTTCTTGTTAATAGATCTCTGGGGTAAAGGGATGGAATTCCAGTCTTTTCATCTGCATGTAAATTCAACCAACTGATATTACTGTCTTGCTTACTGAAATAACAAAATTTTTGTTCTGAAGCATAGAATGATAAGGACAACATGTTTGAGCTGTCTGAAATCAGGCAGGAGATTATGGAGAGAGTGGCAAATGTTACCAAAAAAGCCCTGGAGTGCAGAAGACCCTTTGCTAGCTATGCGCCTCTCTGGCTGGAGGACAAGTCTGAGTTTATGAAGTAATTCCTTCTCTGTGGTTGTGGGTTAGCATCCACAAAGATGGCCCTTACTGTTGAAGTCTCTCAACAACGTCCCACTATTAAATTGTTAAAAGAGCAGGTAAGAAAGCAAGTAGTCATAGTATCTGACGATTTAGTGAGGAAAAAAAATTGGAGGAGTATACACATTTCTCTCTTCTGCTCTAGACTGACACCTATGAAAATCTTTATGTTCAGATAAGCAACTTGTGAAGACTTGAAAATTTTTGGAAGTTGGTTTAAGGTGTGTATGAAGCATTTCAAAATGAACTTGCTAAACATTAAGAAATGGAGCTGGATGTTTAAGGAGTATCTCCTGAGATTTGTAAATCTCAAGGATTAAGTAAAATGGAGTGTGTGTGTGTGCATGTTTACATGCAGTAATGAGATCTTCTTACATGTAATACTTCAGTAAATTGAGTTTGCAGCTTTTTTCTTCTTTATTCTCTTAATGATTGGTGGTTTTATTGGTTTTTGTTTGGTTTGGGTTTATTTTTTTCTGCAGATATTGTACTTGCATATCTTATTGGGTTAATTCTCAGTAATAGCACTTGCCATCTCTGGAAATCAGGCCCAGAAAGTCTCAAGTAATATAGTAAAACTTTATTGGTTCTATTTTATAAATAACTATATTTTGTAAAACACTGTAAGTAGTATCAATAGGGCTTGCTACATGTTTATTTGCTATACTGAGGAAAGTTTCATCTGTCATCATATGTATCTCTCTTTGGTAGTCTGACTGACTTAGAATTTCTAAAAGAGACAGATGCTGGACTCCAAAGACAGGTGACCAAAGGAAAGTATTGTGTTCTGGTGGAAATCATGTGCCATCCCTTGGCTGTGAAGGAGAGGCAGACAACTGCTGATGAACTCTTTGAACTTTTAAAAGAGATGGTTGTACTGTTGGAAAGCTATGGACAGAAGATGCCAGTTTATGCCTGCTTAGAGGCACTCTAGCAAAACTATTATTTAATGTTTACATATATGTATATGGTCCTAAAATAGCAGTATTTGATCTCAGTGATGTAAAATAATTTCATTCTCCTTGCTCCTTCTCAACTGCCACCAATAAACCCAGGTAGCTTTTCTCATGTTCTCTAAAAGATTTATTTTATGTGAATGATGGAAAATCCGTTCAAAAAGAGGTCTGTTACATTTTGTTGGGATGAGGTTTACTTGTTGTATTTTTAATGACCAAATCATATTCACATTAATAACACTCTTCCCAGAAGCCAAGTGGTATAGAAACTGTAGTGAGTGTATTTTTTATGTTGCTTTGCCTTCCTTAACACAGTTAGCAATAGTTTGGGGCTCTGTTCAGATATAGATACAAAGGCTGGGATTCGACGCCTGTCAGGTGATGCTGTCTTTCAGACATCCTCAGCCACTTGTTTTTTATAAATTCTGCCCCATATCCATCCTAGCTTTAATGATTTTGAGTCACAAGTGAAATTTGGGGAAATGAAGCAGAACTTGGTGGTAAGAATAGGTGAGAAAGGACTGCAGCTGCAATGCCTCCTGCTGACATTAAAAGAAGACCTTATTAAGCTATGGCATCTGCATATGAGGTCTGCTTTGGGAGATGCACTACACTGTAAATAATGTTAAATAGAATTAGGTAGAAGTTCATCTAATGTTTTTCATCACATAATCTCATTAGTCAAAATTAAAACTTCTCACCAGTTTCGGTGAGTTTTCCAGTTCACTGTGGAATTTCTGTTTCTGTGTTGATCTGGTCCAAACCAGATTGAGGGGATGACTAGGAAAATAAATGTGGAATTTATCACGCTTAATTTAAACTAGTCTTCTAGTTACTCTGAAATTGCTTGTATTCAGACTTCTATTTCTTGTACTTTCTTTTGACACAGACAAACCCATCAAGGTATTTTTTTCCCCATCCTGATGGAATGGTTGTTTTTACATGGTTTACTGAATGGTTTTTCTAGAGATCCTGGGGAGATTTGTAGAATGAGAAAGCTATTTCCAGGTCAGCTTTATATATTTGAAAATGTGTTAAAGCAGCAGTAGAGCTCTCTGTTTTACTGTGTAAAACATTTTTTAATAAAGATTTATGTGATTATACATAAAGTATGTGAGTTCATTAAGTTCAAGTAGTTAATTTTTGCCAATGATCCATAAAATTGATTATCTTACACTTGACAAAAATTCTAGTGAAAGCTACACCACACAGTATAGCTTGTGGTTAAATAAATCCTCCACTGTAATTTCTTATTCATAGGCAGATGTTGGGATATCCTCACTATTAATATACAGATTTTACTGATATATTTCTGCTGTGTGTGATTGACTTATTTTTTTTTCCCTTCAAGATAATGTTACTCTCTTAAATAGGAATTGCCTGAAAAATGGAATGCCATAAAGAAAGCTGTGTCAGTAAAGCACAAAGTAACTCCACTTCAGGCATCTGAGGTTGCAGTTATCAGAAGAAATGGCACTCTACTTGATGTATGTTGAATTCTGGGCTCAGTCTTTTTTTATCTCTTTTTTAAATGAGAACAAGATCAGTGACAGGTGTCATTACCTGTGTTTCATCAGAGGAAGGAGGTGGAATTCAGAGAAAGATTTCAAATGGAAACTCCCTTTCAGTTTAGTGCAGAAAATACATATGTTCGTCTTGATAAGGTAATGAGGAAATCTCAGAAAAGTGTTTGCTTGTAATCTTTGAGTATTTAGTGATATTTCGATGTACATATTAAAATATTTGTGGCTTGTAGGTTTGGGGGGGGTTGTGGTTTTTGGTGGGATTTGAGAGGAGTTGTTTGCTTTTAAGTTTTTTTTGATGCATAGGGGGTTTTTTTGGTGGGTATTTTTGTGAGTGTGTGTGGTTTTGTTTTGGTTTGTCAAGAAGCTCACATAATTCTAGCACCACCAAATCTAGGTTCCTCTTGTTTCACTTCCAGTGTTGCATATGCTCACTGATTAAATTAAAAATTTCAGAATACTTGCTCATATTCTTTAGTCACATTCCTTTGAAAGATCAGCATAATGTGCTCTTGAATACGGTAGTCTAAACTGGACTATTTGGTGAATCTTTTTAAAACATCGTGAAGGAACTTTGTTCACATTTATACAACCTTAAGTAGAGGTGGTTTAATTAGTTAAGTGATTTATTACAAGAATATAAATTAACTATTTTCTATGTGGCTTTTCACAGACTGATAGAATCTTGGTTCCAATAGAGTCCTTTGTATGCCTTTGGGTACTTTTCAGAGTCAAGGGAAATGCAGCTTTTTAACCTCTGCAATAATTGCTCTCAACTTTCCTTATGTTGAATCATATACAGGATCTATATGTTTGTGTAAGCTCAATATACTCAATAATCGTACTTTGAGTGCTCTTTTCCTGTTCAAGGCAAATCAAGAGCTTGAGGTGCAGGAGAAAGAAATGCTACTAATGCAGGAATCCGCAAAGCTGTTTGAAGTAGCTATTCCAGACTACAAGCAAATGAATTAGTATCGAAAAGAAGTGTGGTTGCTCAAGAAAGTTTGGGATATTAGTGTTTATATTAATGTAAGATTTTTGTTTTTAATCAATTGTAAAGTTAGAGTATATTTTGAATGTTATGCTTTAAATTTGATCCTAGAAGTATTATAGTTTTGATTTTTAAAAAGTTTAAAATAATGAAGATTTTCATACTTCTTTCTGTTTTTGAAATTAATAGTTGCTATGTTTTAGGATACTGAGAGTAAAAATATCTCTGTTCTCAAGTAAGCCACTTTCAACATAATCCCAAAGCAAAGCAACGTTTGTAGTTTAATTCTGAGCTTTTTAAAAAGCCAGTAACTTGGCTGAATAATTAAAATCATTAAGTAAAAATTCAGAAAGCCAGAAAATTCCACTTCAGAACTGAGGATTGTACATTAAAAAACTGTAGAAGGCTAGAAGCAAGAGTCCAGAAAAGTCAGCGTATAGACCTGTATGGGAAATCAGCCTTGTGAAGTTCTGATTGTCTCAATAAGTTGTTTTTCATTGGCAAGGTTAAAAATGTATGTATGAGATGTTATTCCATAATTTTTTGCATAGCATTTGTATTGCCTTGAGGGGGTGCTGTGCAGTTTCCCCACATGACTCACAGATGTACCAGTATGTTGTCAGGGGATATAGGTGTGTGCTCAATAACGCAAGAAAGGTATGTGTACCTGTCAGATACTGAAGTATGGAACTTTCAGTGCTTAGTTTCTTGGTTGAATTTTGAGAAAACAGATTCATTTGCGTGCTTTCTAGGCAGTGCTGGTGTGGGGTTGGAAAAAAATAACGTCCAGGAGCTATTGCTGTGTGATGGGCTTTCCCTGCATCCATTTATCGGTTATGTAGCAGAAGCTTGTCTTTACCAAATGTTGTTGATGCTTTTATCTGTACTTTCTGTTCAGAGCTGCACTGATGATTGGACTAAAACCCAGTGGAGACAGATTAATGTGAAACAGATGGATGTGCAGCTCAGAAGGTTTGCCAAGGCAGGTTCTATAGCTGTCTTTTTCTACAATTTATCTGTTTCGATGCCACCCTTTCCTCACTTTTCCCACCCACTTTGATGCTTCAATTTGTTACTATGCCCAAACTGAGTGTTCTGGAACATGTTTTGTTTTGGGGGCTTTCCTTTAAAACTTCACTCTTCTGGATAAATATACATTCCCTGTGGAAGTACATGGTAAAACTCGGCTGTCACTTCTCTGAATTGAGGCAGTATGTAAAAGAATAAAGAGGGTAGGGGTTTATGACAGGCCACACCAAGTTAAAGTCATTACTTTTAGAGACAAGAGGAATTTGCAGAGGTTTATCTGCTCTGCTTTTAGACATAGCTCCAGAGTGTTGGAAGTTGCAGCAAAGATACTCATTTTTAAAGGCAGGGCACTTTCTTTGCTTGAAATATTTGCAATGTTTTGTTGACAGTAGCCGTGTAGAAGACTGTTCTAATGGGACAAAGGAAGTATGAAGCAAAAATAGCAACAAAAGCCCCCAGTCTTTTTGCAGGTCACTAGAGGAATAGCTGTGGTTCGTAGTATAGTAGTTGAGTAGGGAAGCTAGAAAGGCTTGAACCTAACAGGCATAAAGTTTCTTCTTTACACATTGGTTTCATTCAGGAGTAAGTAAGGTTATTTGACTGCCCAATTAGTAGTGCTTGAAGAGAAGATTCAGACTTTACAGCAGATAGCTTGGCTTAAATTGTTTCACAATTATGGATTCCACCTAGTGAATTTTGATACTGGGGGTTGTCATGCTTTCACAGAATTTCAGAGGATCCCTCTTGGAAAAGACCTTTAAGATCATCAACTCCAACCACTAACCTAACTCTACCGCGTCTACCACTGAACCATGTCCCCCAGACCCACATCTTCATGTCCTTTAAATGTCACCAGGGATAGTGATTCAACCACCTCCCTGGACAGCCTGGTCCTGTGCTTGACAACCCTTACACGATGTGTCTGAGGGCATTGTCCAAATGCTTCTTGAATATTGTCAGGCTTGGTGCCATTAGTGTTTTCCTGAGGAGCCTGTTCCAGTGCTTCACCACTCTCCGGGTGAAGAACCTCTTCCTAATATTCAACCCAAACCTCTCCTGGCACATCTTCCTACTGTTCCCTCAGGTCCTGTCACTGGTTACCAGAGAGAAGAGATCAGCGCCTGCTCCTCCCCCTTCCCCAGTGAGGTAGCAGTAAGCTGCAGTGAGGTCTCCCTTCAGTGTCCTCTTCTCCAGGCTGAACAGACCAAGTGACTTTAGCTGCTCCTCATGCGGTATCCCCTCTCAACCCTTCACCAACTTTGTGGCCCTCCTCTGGACATGTTCCAGTGGCTTTATATCCTTTTTGTACTAGGGTGCCCAAAACTGCACACAGCACTTAAGATGGGGCCTCACCAGTGCAGAGTAAAGCAGGACAATCACCTCCCTCAACCAGCTAGCAATGCTATGCTTGATGCACCCCAGGACTCCGTTGGCCCTCCTGGCTGCCAGGGCACACTGTTGGCTCATGTTCAACTTGCTGTCGACCAGAACCCCCAAATTCCTTTCTGAAGGTCTGCTCTCCAGCCTCTTGCTCCCCAGAGTGTATGTATATCCAGGGTTACCATGTCTCAGGTGCAAAATCTGGCACTTGTCCGTGTTAAACTTCATTCAATTGGCAATTGCCCAGCTCTCCAATTTGTCCAGATCCCTCTGCAAGGCCTCTCTGCCCTCAAGAGTGTCAACTGCTCTCCCCAATTTGTTGTCATCTGCGAACTTAGTAAGCCTTCAAGTCTTGCATCCAAGTAATTTATGAATATATTAAAGAGTACTGGCCCTAAGAAGGATCCCTGTGGAACCCCGCTAGTGACTTGTCACTAGCCGGATGTAACCCCGTTCACCACAACCCTCTGAGCTTGACCCATCACCCAATTGCTCACCCATTGTACTATGGGCTTATCCATCTGGATGCTGGACAATTGGTTTAGGAGGATACGGTGAGAGACTGTACCAAAGGCTTTACTGAAATTCAGAAAGATTACATCAACTGGCTTCCCTTGGTCAACTAGGTGGGCAACCTTGCCACAGAAAGAAATCAAGTTAGTCAAGCAGGACCCTCCCTAACGAACTCGTGTTGGTTGGGACCAATAATGTGTTCTCTTTTACGTGTTCTTCAATAACTCCCAGAATAATCTTCTCCACAATCTTACCAGGCACCGAGGTGAGACTAACAGGCCTGTAGTTACCAGCGTCATCCTTGCTGCCCTTCTTGAAGATTGGGACAACATTTGCCAACTTCCAGTCAACTGCTACCTCTCCATATTCCCAAGCACTTTGAAAATTCATTGAGAGAGGTCTCGCTATGACTTCAGCCAGCTATTTAAGTACCCTCAGATGAATCCCATCAGGCCCCACCAACTTACAGGGATCCTGCTGGAGCAGCAAATCCCGCACAAGTTCAGGGTTGACTGGGAGATTATCACTTGCACAGTCATGGTTCTCTATCTCAGGACTCTGGGGGTGTCCAAGCCCTTTGTCAGTGTTGAAGACCGAGGCGAAGAAGGCATTAAGTGTCTCTGCCTCGCCTATATCCCTTTTTGTGAGGTGTCCATGATTATCAAGTAATGGGCCAATGTTGTTTCTGGCCTGCCTTTTGCTATTAATGTATTTTAAGAAGCCCTTTTTATTATCCTTCACAGTGCAAGCCAGCTTCAACTCTAGCTGAGCTTTAGCCACACGGATTTCTGCCCTACAGTGGTGAACAGCATCCCTATAGTCCTGCCCTGTCATCTGTCCTTCTTTCCACTGGCCGTACACCTTCCTTTTTTGCCTTAGTTCAAGTAGGAGATCCCTGCTCAGCCAGGGTTGCCTTCTACCTTGCCTGCTTGACTTCCAGCATTTTGGAATTGCCTGGTCCTGTGCTCTTAGCAGACAGTGCTTAAAAACTGACCAGCATTGATGGACCCCAGCACCCTCAAAAGCTTTTTCCTAGGAGACCTTACTAAGAGGTTCCTAAGCTGGGCTTTCTTGTTCAGAATTATCACTTACCCTATCAGCATAATGAGGCCATCAGCATTTTGTAATGTTTTAAAATTTGAAACTCAAAAGACCCCATTCAAAGTTTAACAAGTCTGTAATTGTCTACAAAGGGTTAGAACCTAGCCCTCCCTCTCAACAAACAACCCCGTCCTGCTCTCATTACCATTATACAACATGATTTCAAAGCAGATTGGCACTAAATAGCACATGGCTTGCTTATCTATGCTTTCTTGCTTTAACTTCCATATCATTCCTACTCAAGTTCCTTTACCTTGGGTGAAATCAAATTTAAAATTGAAAATACAATTACTAAAACATGCTAAATAACTCACATAGATTTTTTTTGGCCATGATTTCTCCTCCACACTTTTGTGCAATTGCAACAGGGTAACTCCTAGTGAGTCCCAGCTCCACCTAGCAACGTTACTATTTTATTCAGTAAGAAGCGGTCTGTGATCTAGCTTGTTCCAAGAGTGAATGAACCTACTCATTATCAATCCACTATAAGTATATATTCCTCTTGCAATCATTTTCTTACGGCAACATAACTTCATATAACCACTCCCTTCAGTTATTTTTGAAATCTCTGAGAAATTGTAGTAAATATGCTAATCACCTATTTTAACTATTAATTTGTTGTCTTCAAAGTGACAGTATTTCTACAAACAGCAAATTCCAGAAGTTATTTGAACAGTACTGATCATGTCTCCAGTTTTTAATCCATGTTAAAGATAGTGATGTCTCTCTGACCTGTTTCTGATCCTTTCAGTCCCTCAATATTGGATTCCTTACATGGTTTAATATAGATTTCTTTCCTAAGGAAGTAGCTATAATCCTGTAAGGGTTGATTTATCACTTAGTGTTCCCTGCCCTGTAATTTCTCATCTTAAACTTTCGCATCTTCACTTCCTTTTTTTCTGCAGTAAGAGACATTGAATTCACCCGCTGTTTCCACCAAGAAATAGGATAATTTTTTTTAGATTATCCTCTAGATTCTGTTATCAACGTCCCCGGTGCAGGTATTTATAAGCCTCTTAATCACCGCAGTATTGAAATGCTTCATATAGACAGAAACAGACTAGAATTGGAAATGCTAATTCTAGATTCAAGAACTGATGAGAATGGCAGTATTAACTGTACAAAGACAAAATATCTATTATTTTATACTGCAGTTTTCTGTAGGACATTTAGCTAGGATATTTGAAAAGCTTCTCTTCACCTCTTACAGAGCATTAGTACACAAAGAGTTTTACTTTGTGTATTACAGACTTTTTTTGGAAGGTAAAACTATGGACAATCTCCTTTAGTTTCCTGTCAGTGCAAGATGATGACACCTTACCTGGAGCTTACTTGAGAACAATGAGTCATGGAGCTTTAAAAAAACAGTATAGGATGTCACACATGCTCAGGTCAAATCTTAAAAAAAACAACCCACAACAAAACAAAAAATCCAAACAAAACCCCAAACCACCCCCACCCAAACCACATTCAAACAGAGATTTGCAAATAGTTTTATTGGACAAAAGCAGAATGTGGATTTTCAGTACAGTTCAGAATACCAAATGAATACAGACTGGTAACCCTAAAGGTTATCCACTGGGATAAATGCTAAAGTAAGTTTCAAGAACAAAACCTGCATTACTTTCTACAGCACTTTCCAACTACAGCACTATCAGTCACCTTACAAAAGCACCCAGCACTGGCAATCTGAGCCACCTTACATCTTTCAGAAAACTTCTTTCAGCTTCAGTAAATGCTGTTGGGCTGCTTCGAGTAATTTTTAAAACATTACCCTAAAATATTCCAAACCATCATTAAGTGTGGCCTTGTATATTGCACAGAGTGCTAATACTGCTAATGAGCAAATCTGCACAGTAAATACAGAGTGCAGAAGCAAGCCTCCACTTTAATTTCATTTCTTTTATAAGCATTTTATGTACTATACTATTTCAGCAAAGATTTTTTTTCTTTTCCTCTTGCACATTCATTCATGAATTCTGATGGACTTTCAGCCTCTTCTTATGTCCCTGTCTAACTATGCAGAGGCTTCAATACATGAGATGGCTTCCAGTGATCTTATTGAACTTACAGAGCAGGTCCAAAATAGAAAAACCATAAATAAATCCATGTGAATCTGCAGCAACACTAACGAAAACTAAAAAGTGCATCATGAGAAATTGATGTGAAGCATTTACTGCCACTCATATACTGGAAGGGATTAGTTATGACTACATGTTTTATTAGGCTAAAGATATTTTCTCATATCTGTGAACTGCACCTGATAATACGTTATCATTTTACCTCAGGCTACATGGGACTTGATTTTATAATGTACTGATTTAGGTAGTTACTCTATTTCTGTTACACAAGTTGCCTAGCTGATTCACAGAGCTAACAGCTCAAACAGACCTTGGAAAACAAAAGAAATCCAGAGTACTACAGGATATACTCTAGTGCACTTTAAAAGATATACATTAATTTGAGAAGGGTGTTCCATGACTCTATAGATCTGACAGAACTTTACACATAACTATAAATTCAGTCCCATTGCCTTCATTCACACTCCCTTCTTGTGCTATGGCAAACAAAGTTTCCTGTTTCTTGTTTTTAAAATACTTTCACTATTTAAAAAAAATGAACTGTCCTGGTTTGAGTAAGAATCAAACCAGTTCTGTTCAGTGCTTTTACTTTTACTTTTTAGTCTCGTCTAACTGCACTTTCTGACTCTCCTCAACAGGAGGTCATGTTGCCACTATTGCCTAGCCCAAAATGTTGCATATTCATTTACCTTTGGTATGTCTGTGTGCCGTATTTTGACTTCACAATAGCAATTTATTCAACTTTTCATCCTGTTTGTTTTTCCTGGCCTTTACAACGTACCAAGAAAGTGGAAACAGTTATACCCCACTACATTCTGTTTGCTATTTGACATAAAGGAAGAGGTGAGCAAAGGAGGACTTATTTGTGATTAATATTTATTTATTACATAATTCTTTTATTAATTTTACAATGTCCCTCTATGTTATTCTCTCTTTGTTGCTACTAAAAAAAAGCAATAAAACTCCAATGTAATCTCATAAGTTAGTGTAAATTCTAGTTACTGTCTTGAATAAGAGATCCTGAAAGAGAAGATAGAAATTACAGCTACCAAGGGGGGCAGGAGGGGCTGGGAAGAAAAAAGCATCAACCATGAAGATCAAGGATCTTCTACTTGAAAAACTGGAACAGAAATTCTACTCTTCACTGCTTGCTCCTGGGACCACAACACAGCCCAAAACCTCAGACAGATTCTTGAGCACTATCATCTCTCTTGTGTATGTGGTTACATTATCTCAAACTCCAAACAAAATGAAAGCCAAGTAGTTTTTGTATATTACTAGCCATGAAAGTTTACAGACCCATTTAGATATGTTATTGTAGAATAACTGGTAAATGAAATAATTATTTCATGGAATACAAATGTGAAGTTCTGGTCTTTATGTAGCATAAGGTCAACACTGAGTGTGAGGCATTTCAGCAACCTCAGAGGAATCAGGAACCAGCATTAGCCATTTCAAGCTTTTGATTAGTATGCATGGTAGTATTTTGTTTTCTAACAGGAATTCATTTTGCAATACATCTATATTATCTCCTAAGTGCACTGTATGTGTATGTCCTTT
The DNA here is from genome assembly GCA_033124195.1 of Coracias cyanogaster. Classification (NCBI taxonomy): domain Eukaryota; kingdom Metazoa; phylum Chordata; class Aves; order Coraciiformes; family Coraciidae; genus Coracias; species Coracias cyanogaster. Next base: position 18,923 of record JAVSBS010018132.1, on the reverse strand, counting down.
CACTTATATTAGCTTTGTATAAGCATTTGTCATTTGTACTTCAGCAAGCAGTTGGACAATCAGACCAGAGAGTAAGCCACTTCAGCACTTCCAAAAGTTATTCTACAGAAAAAAAGTCAAGAAAACCTGCTCATACAAACTAAGTGAAACATCACAGATGGGAGTTAGGATTTTTCCCACATTGTTTGCCAGATCACCACCCCTGCTATGCAGTGCAGATTTAGTTAATCTTCTGTGCTTTGGATCCTTGTGATTTCATACCTCAAAGGTCTCATAGCCAATTATGAATACTTACTACTTTCAGTTCTTGATTAAATATCTAAGTTTTGCCACTTCTAAACTTCCACAGCAGTATGTAAACTTCTTGGAAACACTTAATGCAAAAAAAGAAGAAAAAAAAAAAAAAACAACCAATCAAAAAAAAAAACCCACAAAAAACAGAACTTGAAATAGCATACTCTTTCTTGGATTTTAAGTTAGTTTAAAGACGAATTCTATATAAAGTAAGATACAATTAACCTCAGCATACTGTATTGCAAGCTATTGAAGTTAAGATTTCCATTTATATATCCTTTAACAGTAGAAAACTACTTAGTGACTAGACATGTCAGTACTTTACATCTTCTGGATTCAACTCTTTCTAAAATTAGTTATATCACTGAAAATAACCAATATTAGCAAGACAAATTGAATTTATTCTAGTACTGGCAAACAGGAAAGCTAATTAGTGGCAACAATTTCCTTCAGAACAGGATTTTTATGATTTGCTGGGTTATGACCTATAATTAAATGCATTTTGTGTGTTTCTTCCATCAAGATAATTGATATAATGCATAATTGAAGATGCTGTAGGGCCACTTCTTTCTTAAAATGCAATTGAAATTAAACCACACTGTCAAAGACAGAATGTGTTGGACGTTTGGAGGTTCCAAATCTTTATGTCAGTGTTACATGGCTAATCAAAACAAAAGGAGAGAAGAATAAACCAATTTCTCTCAAGCGGCGCAGATGAAATCACACATTCTCCTCAGAAACCCATATACTTGTAATCCAAGTAAGCCCAAGAACATTAAGAATCATCAACTTGCACAACAGCACTTTCAAAACCCATAAGTGAACTAACATAGTTTTCAAAAAAACTAAGCACATCTCCCGAAAAGATTACACCATTCTAAGGGATTTTCATTCAGTCTTACAAAATGATACATTTCAAATGAAGATGTCTTGGGAACAGACAGAAATGATACACAAGATTAAATCACAAAAAATTATTTAGAATGATTCACCCTGAAGACTTAATTACATAATTGAGAACAACAAAAAATTAAGACTTTTAAACAATGTGCTGACAGAACAGAAAGATGTTGAGGTTTTTTAAAGGCAGCAGAGGAAGACTGTATGGTTTATGAAGCCATCACTGTGACAATCTCTAAAAATGTGTTATTTCTGACTTCTTAATTAGCATAAGCTGGTTGAGGTTCTCTGCAATCTGATTTGTTTAAAATACTAGGCTATGCTCTGTTATCATTTAGCAATTAATATTGCCACTAATTTCAAGAACAGATAGTTTGTTATTGAAAATAATTGCAACTGGCAGACCAACCTCTCATCCTTAACTAAACTTGAAATAAAATGGGAAATAAAAGGACAAGTGGGAGCCATGGGTTAAGAAAGGCACCAAAATGGGCACAACTATGAAAAATGAAAAAGAAATATGTGGGATAAGAGATGAACAATAGGATGTTTTCATTTGAAGTCCACATGCACTTCAAGGTGTTTCAAAATAGCAAAGCACTGAGCAGATGGAGAATCCTATCTCCTACATTTCCATTTTCAAATCACCCATTATTTTTGTGGAATGGACTAGTTTTTTTAAATCAAGTTAAGATTAGCATTAACTCAGCCAACACAGGCTTTAGAAAATGAGGCAAAAAAAGCCTGACTTAAAATTCCTCACCAAAAAACCAAAAAAACCCCTCTCCTGCATACCTGATGTAGGTGTCTGAAGAAGCGCAGTATGAAATTCAGAGCCGCAAAACACCATGAAGGTTGGTAACACTGAAATTTTTTAAAGCCAAGGTGCCTGTGAGCAACAATAGCACCCAAGTCACAGACAGGAAAAAGTCAGTGTTATTAGGCCTTACTGTAAGTACATAAATAGATTTATTATAGAGCTGATTTCAGAAAAGCATTCCTCTACAATACAGGAATATTGTAGAACTGCTGAATTACATAGGCTAAAAATATACAGCATTTTTTCTGAAGTGTCTTCATTATAAGTAGAAGGATATATAATGTGGTTCGCGAGGTACTGTGGGTGAAGTGTCCTTGTAACTTGTCCCTGTCCCCTGTAAACAGTACTCCATTAGTTAGCACTGGAACAGCGGTGATCGCTGCCATGTAGTTGGATCAATGCTAGGGCTATCTGTGGCAGAACCACTGGATGAAAGGTGTATTGCCAAGTGTACCTTTGAGTGTACCCATGTATTGACAGTATTTGAGAGGTATTCTTCAGTCTTAAGAGCCCAGCAATAACCAGAGCTGCAGGTAGTCTCCCAAACATGTCTAAATTCTTGCATTTTGGCAGGAAGAGAGAACAACCATGAATGGGACAAATACAAATGAAATATTGAAGCAATGGAATCCAGTTTCAAAGAGAAACCATTAGAGACATTCTCATGAATATGCAAGCAGAACATCCAGGAACAGAACAAATAGCCAATAAACAACCACATTCATCTATAATAACCTACCCCCCTTTGATACATAAACCACTCATGTTCTGATTCTTTGAACAGTTATTCCTGATAGACAATTAACTGCCAACTGAGTAAGCTCAGCAAGGGGTCTCTTTAGTTCTTTGTTTGTTTTGTTGTTCTGGTTCCCCCTCTTCCACCAAAGGCAGCAAGTTAGTATTACCAGTTACTATCATCCACAAGTATACAGCAAGTGCTGCATTCGTTCGGGCATCCTTTTACCAACTGTCTACCCAATTTCTTAGAATGTCTTGAATTTATTACAGAAATTTTGACAAGTCAAACTAGTATTTTCTAGTGGGAATGTGTCCAAAGCATAAAGTGAGAGCAGGAAATCACTTGAGATGCTGTAAAACATTTACAGCTCTCAAACTCATATTTATTTTAACTTTTTAAAAGAAATGAATACATACAAAAAGCCCTTAAATACATATATCTTCTAATACTAATTATTTCTTGGGAAAAAATCATGAACACACTGGTTCTTCAAGGGTGCTGCAATACTCTCTACATGCAGATATCCTCTTTCTACATCAAACAACCCATCACCTTCCTGAAAGAAAAATGATTTGTCACAAGGACCCTGATAGTAAGCTAAGTGATAATTTTTTCTATAAGCAACACATAAACAAAATTATGCTTTAACACACAGCTATCAGATCTCCTGTTTATTTCATTATGAAGGAAGGATGAACTAAATGAATGCTTTTATTTTGACAGAGAACCTCCTCATCCTCTCTCAGCTTTCTTCTCACTTGTAAAGATGTCTTAGCCCTCCTCTGTCAACTTGGAAGCTCTTACTGTCACCAGTCAGAAAAAACCCCACCTCACTGTGTATGAGGACTGTCATATGCCAGTAGATTCGGCTGACAAGAACTGAAAAGAACCGTCACTCAGTGTCAGAGGACTAACAAAGCAATTATCAAAAAAACCCACATTCATGAAGCCCAAGACATGCAGATTAAAATAAGACTCAGACAAATCTAGCTAGTTAGAAATACCTCTCTAGACTAAAAAGGTGTGACTTTTCCTTAAAGATTCCACATAATCTTTTTAGACCCCTGTTAATTATTTTGGACTTGGTGAACATTTGAAATGCTATTTCAAGGGAAATACTATTAAGTCAGCCACTAGGAAAATATTATTTTCCTATTGCCATTGAACTCCTAGAAAAGTAATCACTTTGATGGCTGGTTAGGATTAAAATGCTTCTCAAGAAACCAAATGTGTGGAGGAAGGTGAATTTCGTAAAAGATAGTATTTTGTATGAAAAGAACTCCAGAAAGCTAAGCAGTTGTGTCAAACGCACACCACGTTAGATGATACCAGCGAAAGACTGCTTTAACATGTTGCAAATGGTTGTCAAGTCAGAAATAAATCGAATTACTTCACATGTTAACCAACATAAGAATACCATAGGACATCTTGATGTATCCCAAGTACCCCTGGGCACATGGGGCTGCACAACTCAGAAGTTTCTTTCAACTCCTCTTTAATTAATACAGTCATATTACAGAAATTATTAATGACATTGATTATGTCAGATCTTCCACTTCACATCACAGGTCTACATAGCAGAATGCTTATCGGTGCTTTAATAGTCCCTAGAATCATTGAAACGTAAGTGATTTCTAAATGAAGTTTTCTGAGGATCATTCTCCAGTGCGATTTCATTCATTCACCCTCACAGTGCAGCTGCAATAACTAACCATTTCATTTCTGAAACAAAGACTTCATTTCAGAGACTGTTGAATGACTAAGCCTACTTAATCTATTAGCTGCCTAGTAAGCCCACTAAATAACTGCCTTATTTCTAGAAGAAAACAAGTACAGTAATCAAGTATATATTACAGTGGGTTGATGATTTCATTTGGCACATATTGAGAGCTAACAGCTCTCACAAAATATCATTGGAAGGTAAACATTATTTTTTTCTGCCACTTTGTTCATAACAGATTTAATAATCTTCCAAAGGAAAACCAGCATCCCTTAATAAACACTGAAATGGGAGATAGACATTCCAATTATTTTTGCCTGTAGTTGAAATGAATCAAAGAAAGCATGGTTTTCCAAAGAAACTACATTGTACCATTTAGAGGTGGTGAGGACATTACACTAAATAAATGCCCTTCACAAAGATAAATAAATAAAAAATAACACCATCTTGCATGTTAGCAACTTATGCCAAATATCTACTAATGACTTTGGACATAACGGCCTTTACATGGAAAGTGGCTAACAGGCGTCTCTGTGTTTGTTTGGAATTTTTTAGGGTGGAGTAAAATACCAGTGCCAGTAAACTAGACAGCCTTCAACTGATGGGTTTCTCCTTCTGTTTACAAGATTACACACCAACACGAAAACAGAAGCCTCATCTCCATCTCTGCTGACCTTGGTCCATGTGTCACAATCTATATGCAAATCCAAGACAGAGAAACATTGAAGGATGATGATGCAGAAGATACAATTCTGGAACCAATTTTTATCTTAGGAAACATGATATCCCTGACATCAATGGGTCAGACCTGCAGAGCAGACAATTCACCTCAGTTCCTTCAAAATACGACAAGCAATTAAAAACCTGGAGTAAAATAAAATCAGCAGCGATTCTCTGTCTTTCATAAAAATACTTCTACGGAAGATAATTAATTACAATTTCTGTGCTAACGTCCAATAGGTAGAGGGATCAAAAGTCCTCGCACTAAATAATTTTTCCAGCTGGCTTAGTTGAATACCTTTGGATACAAGCATTCTAATTCAGACATAGTTGTGCTTTTGTGCATGCAACCTATGTACCTTCATCATTTTCATGGGCTATGAGAAACCTGAAACTACAGATTCGTATAATATCTTATCAGCACTTTTGAAACTAAACTCAAGGAGCTAGTTGAGGGAAATGTGTTTGGCAAAGCTTCAATATATAGATACCTACTATGGTCCTGCACCAAATGGAGGTTTTCACAACGTTGTATTAACCTGTTGCTCAGAACAAAACCGCTAGCACACAGGCCAGAAAGAGCTGTGACTGATCTGAAAGTGAGCATTCCAAGTCAGAGGCTAGTCCTGAAAACCTGGACTTTTCTTTCCAACATTTAGTTTCTTTCAGCTATACAAAACTGATAATTATGACATACTAGTAAAGCAAATTACTTCTCCCATGTTTGTATATTACTTCAGAGAGCAATAGAGTGGCTGAAGTATTTTGAACAAAATACTATCTTTGCTGAAGAAGAGGGAAGTCCAGGGAACTACTAGTGCAAATTATATGCCAAGTTCAGTGAAAAGCTTACTCCTGAGCTGTTTAAGAACAAATATTTTCCCTCCCCTTTTGACAAATGAAGCATTCTTGCAACTGTCAATCCAGGGAATCAGCTGTCTGCAAATGAAGGCCCAGTTTGGCACAGCACAGGTATGTGATCTTGGTTCACTTTTACAAGAAAACGCTTGTTACAGTACGAGAGAATATGTGATCTAAGGCAATGCAAGATAAAAGCACTAAAATCAAACAGAAAAGTGCAGCTACTGAGAACATATTTAGTTGCCCAAGAGAAATTTTTACAAGGAAGAGTATAAAACTCCTAAGGAGGAAAGGCAGAGAAGTAGAAAAGAGCAACTGAACAACATTGACGTTCCTCTGTTGTAAGAAGTGGAGGCCAATCCTTTAATATATGTGATCCCAAAAATGCTCAGCCAATACCTGCTGCTTCTGGCATCTCTCAGACTAAACAACCATTTATGTCCCCTGGTGTACCTTTCTTACTTGGTGTCTTTGCACACTTTAAAAACTACCTGAATGAATCAACTCACAGAGAGGAGGCTACTTTCTGACAGGTAAGTCAGGTTAAAAGAAACTTCTTGGTTAGCGTAAATAAAACCAAAACAACTTTTGAATAATTTCATATTTCATTTAAAAAAACCTTGCCATTTTTACCACATTGTTAGTTTTGATGTTACTCTGACAAACCACAAGTATTTGCACAACCATGAATAGTTTGTAATTTTAAAATCTAAGCTTATTTGATATTGCAAGGTGGAAAGAGCAGAAGTGCCAGTTTTCTGGATGCTAGATTTGAAACAACTAGGGGCTGCGAGGACAACTGTTCTGCTGAGTTCATGAAGATAACTCATGAACTACAGTCATCCTTTTGAAAGTACCTTTTTTTCCCATTGCCTGTATTGTATCCTAGATACAGTAAGATTCCACAGATTTTTTAAAATGCATTTAGGATTTTCTGCTCCCACCTGCTTATCACTATTTCATTGAAAACTCCTGTTATCATTTTTGAATTGTTTGAAAGTCATCAGATATATATCCAATACATTTGAAAGAGACATCTAAAGCTTAGGTTGCTGTCAGGTGCTCAGTAAGGAAAAAAGTTTTAAAAATTCACAAATTCCATCATGACATGTCAGGCTTTTACATTAACCTTTAAAGCTGTAAGGTACCCTTACTAGGAAAGAAGGTATCAGTGTCTGAAAACTGTTCAGTCTCAGTTATGCCAAACCCTTGCTTTTATTAGCACTAAAATACTTGAAACATGCAGGTGGAAAAACTGATGTAAAATGTATTCTGAGCTGGATTTTGATAAATGAGACATTGCATTATCATTGGAACAACTACTAATAATTGACTGGCAGATATAGTCAGGTGAGTGTTGGTAGGACTTTGAAAAAGTGTGAAAATTCTGAAGACATTGCTCCGTAACCAAACATTTTGTTAAAAGCTGATCATAACAATAACTCTGTTTAAATGTATGCATTAATACAGTGTTGTGATGCAAAAATTGAAATATGTTAAAAAGGGTGCAATTCAGAATAAAACCAATTGATAACTTCATTCTTTTTAGCTTATATAAACTAAAGACGTATCCCTTCCAGTTTTTATATTGTATCATCTGATCAGAAGCACAAGGAGAAAAACAAACAAACAAAATCACAATGACATACTAAACTATACAAAGATATGATCAAGACTTTTTTCATTTTCCTATACTAACTGAAAAAATGACTAGCACTTGAAAACAAAATGTCTTTTAAGATATTCCTAATTACATTATTTGACTCAGAATGATATATATATATATAAGATCAAATGTCTTTATCATTACTCTTGCAAGTTATGCTTTGCTTGTGACACTTATTAGCTGAAGGGTTGCAGAAGGAGAGTTGGTGAATGTGAAAATATAATAAAGCAAACATCTTCCAATGTATTGTATTCTTTACTGTCCGTATCTTTTTCTCTTACTTGACTCACCTTTCACTTAGTGTTTTCTATGTTATAGTGGTTCAGCTTTAGGAAAAAAAATATATATGATACTTCTCCCCAGTGTCTCAAATACTGGCACAGACATTAAGAATGGTACAAGTGGTCAGAGAAAGCTAAGAGGGAAATTCAATTTGGGAAAAACTAATTTCAAGAGGAAAAAAAGATGTTTAGCTGAACTCAGTCACAGGCAAACACAGTCTGGAACTGCATGTTTACAATGTTTTTTCTGAGCTTTGTTGAAATGCTGGCCAAGTTGGGTTCTGCCCAGCTCGGATGATTTCCCAGCAGGGTGCATTTAAAAGTTATGTCACCATCCAAGTTTTCCCTGTTGACAAATGTTGCCATAAATGCTAACAGACTTTAGTGCTACTTCTTGTTTTGCCTTTGTGTGCAAAAAGAGAATGTCCAAATGCATGCAAGTGATTCCTATCAAGGCCTTCTGATACAAGGAGGGACATCAGCGGTAAGCTAGGAAGTGCAGTTACTATACAAAGGGACTTATTTAATTGAGATCTTCCTACTCCAACCATTAAGGCTTTATCAGATGCTTGATAATATGAAATTTCTCAGAAGAAAATAAAGCTACAATCCATACACATACAGATTTGCCTTTTTATTGAGTATATTGTTAATGCCATTTACCTCATGCCATGTATACCCTGGGTTTTGAATTATTATTATGTTCAAGAGAATCTTTTCATCCTTTAAGTGGAATACTTTAGGAACTGTAATTTTGTTTTAAAAAAAAATAAAAAAGAAGATTGTGTTTTCATAGCCATGATTATATTTGGCAAAAAAAGGCCATAGGAAAGGTGTGTGCCCTTTTCAATAAAAACAATTGTTCTGCTTCAGGTTAAATCATTTTACCTGCTGTGAAACAATTAACATCTCCTTTGCTACTGAGCGCAGCTAGTTGCTTAATAAAAGGGTCATGGAAACATTCCCAAAAACACTCATTTTGCAAAACAGTCTAAGTCTGCCCATAGTAGGTGCATTAAAAAAAAAAAAAAATTAAGTCCTCAACGGACTTGTAAATCTTTTTGACTGATAAAGGATACCCAGAACTGCTAGAATGTTCACAAACCCCAATTTGGCTTACAGGTTTTTAAATACATCATTCATGATATTGTGGTTAACAGACTGGCGAAAAAGCTCTAAGTACACAACTCTAACACACATAAATATATCTCCTTTACGAGTAGCGATACCATTACTACAGCATGTAGCTTTTTTCTTTGCCTCTACTAGAGTATTACAGAGCATTCTCCATGGTTTTCCCTCACACATTATCATCTCAGACTTCACTTTCATGGAAACTGGAAGTTATATAAGCCTCTGCTCACCACTGTCTATATGATACTGCATAGAAAGAAGAATCTTATGCCGTGATCTGCCTGCACACAAACACATCTCAGGAGCAGGTCTAAAACCTAGGACAGTATCTTAACACTTACCAAGAAAGAAGGTCCTCAATTCAGTCCAGTTCTGACTGTAATACTTGAAACAGAAAGGTGAGAAATAAAAGCCTGGCATGATGGCTAAGACCTTGAGAAGCAAAAACCCAGGTTGCAGCACAGAGAACTATAAGCACAGACTTGGCACTAGAGACCCCATGGTTACAAACACCTCACCAACAGTCAGTTAAAGAAATGCAGACTTGGAGCCTGGGAAAAGTGGTTCAGGAGTAACAAAGAGAACAAAGACATAATATCTAACATATGTAAAAGTAACAGAAACAATGCACAACAATGGACAATAAAAGATGTATTTCAAACAGCTCATTATGCACTGTTTGGATCTGTCACCAGTTGTACCCACTAAGCTTTATGGGTTACGTTTGATACCTGTTCCCTCAGCTATGGAATGTGAGAGCACAGTGTGGAAAAGAGCCAATGACTCGGAGCACTGTTTACGATGCAGCTACACTGAAGAGCAGGACTTGTTCACAGTTCCTTCAGTATTGTTTCAGAGACAATGGCACAGCAGCTGTACAAATTTCAAGTACAGGCAGTGGCAACTTTCACTAAAACAGATCACTTGCTGTTTGGAAGTATTCTTATTTATTATAATAAGCACAAAATCTTTCTAGTTACACAATACCAACTTGCCACAGCTGTACGCCACTGCCAAGTGATAATGCCAGGTAAGCTTCAGAATTCAGTGGTAACGGATGTGCACCAGGTGACACTTTAGTAACGAGTTACATGTTACCCTTCCCCAAGAGTTGGCTATTCTCCAAATAAAGAGCAGCTATGGACAGTCTCCAGTTTTCCTAAAGCAGCGTCTCTTGTATATTGTTCCAGGCATATTTGTATAGCAAATGCTGCTTTATACCACTGCAAGCATGTTTTTATACTGCACAAATGGCACTGTCTGAAAAAGTTACTTCTACCTTCCAGAAGTTTCGCATCTGATAGTTCTACACGATACCTACAATCACCCAAACTAACTAAAAGGAAAAAAGCCACCAGAGAATCCTAGGGCATTGCACACATCTCATTAAGTGTGCCTTATGTACATTCTATCAAGGAACTTAAAAAGCTAATTTCAACTAGAATACACATCAAGATTATATATGTAGAACAGTCAATAAAACTTACAATATATATCTTTTATTCATAATGATAGGAAACATCATTATTTGATTATCTAATTATATCAAAATTAGGAGCCCCTTAAAGAAAGTAGCAGGATACCCCAAGAGTGGTTTTTTGCTGTATGACACAGAGACCACAGGTTCACTGAATACACTCATAGCCTCAACTAAAATGAATGGATAGAAGCTATTTTAACCTTCTGGGGAGTTATTAATTATTTAGTTTGCTCAGCAATGTTTGAAAGTTAGCATTACATTAGTTCAGTCAATTGAAACTACTTAAGTCTTAAAAACACTTTTTAAGAAAAAAAAGATACATAGGAAGTCTAAAAGGGTACTTAAAAGCAGCAGCTCCGCAGCCCTTTAAGTAAGTCAAATACTTCCTATAAAAGTGTTTTATCTCAAACGTATATAGAATTGGCTACAGGAGTGTGTATGAAATACTGAAGAATGCAGTGACAGGGAAAATGTTCATTTATAATAATAGATAATAAACAGACACATTCTGCAATAAAAAGGATCCAACCACCTTATTTTTCATTTATAAGCATGTTCATTCTTGCAGTGCAAGTAGTGTCCCTCATATAAATGCCAGGTTATCATAAAGATGGTATCAGCAGTGAATAAAACAGTACTTACATCTTACTAAACACTCACTGCAGACAAGTATTGTTAACAGCTAGGGAAGGTTTGTAGCACTTAGCAGGTTATCACCTCAAGCTACAAAGATGATGACTCAACAACTTTTTCAAGAGTGAATACCTGCAAGACGGATGCATCAAATACATACAGTGCTTTAATAAAATCCATATTTATTTACTTAAGTGAAATCAAATAAGCTTTTTTCTTCAGAAACTTTCCAATGTTATAGCTTCTGGGGTTTTATTTTTTGTTTCAGAAAGCTCCTATATGTACTATTTATTTTGAAAAACCTAATTAACAGAGGATATTAAAACCTAATTTACAGAGGCTCTGAAGAGGGGCAATCTCCAAGACAGACCAACAGCCCATAGAGCCGGGTTTCACTACAATTAAACCAAGTGATGGATATTCAAATTAATGTTGAAGTGGTCTGATCATGTTTAAAAAGACTGTCTCTATCTCCAGTTTAAAAGACATGCAGCATCTACTACCAGAGGCAAAGTCCTACCTTTAGCACAAAAGTCTACAGTTAAAGTCTTAACATGGACCAGAAGAGGATAACTTACAAAATCTGACAAAATAATTACCGTCTAACTCTATCCTGATTCATAACTAACAAAATTAAATAGCTACATATCCTGCAAAATCAAAGCAGAATAAACGTCAGGTTTTATTTTCTGGAAGTCTATGTACTTTTCTCTGCTTTGTTCCTGTTGCAAACAAGGGACTAAAATATCAACATACATAATTTTCGTATAGTTTGTGAGAGCATATTCTTCTCCAGGTCACATATCTCTAGATATTAGAGGGTTTTTTGCAAGTGTTGAAGTTAAAATGGAAGGCATTTACCATTACAACCATTAACTGTCTGACCATTTTCACAAGTAATCACCCTGGAAGGCTAATCAGTTTCCACTCCTGGAATTTATATGAACGAATCAATAAACAAAAGCAAGAGGTATCTGGCAAGTAAAAACACAGAGACCTGTATCCATTGGGACACTCTGCTTGATCTATGCATGAAATTGTTATTTTCACTAACGGGGTTTAAAGAGGCTTTTATGACAATCTACCTGGAAAGAAGGAAAAGGAGAAGTATTCCATAGAGATCTTCCTTTTTTTGTTCATATTAGAAGCAAGAAGTTTTATTAGACAATTGCATTTCCATCCAGGTGTATAAATCTGCAGATCAGAAGTTGCTGTACATCCAGTTCATTCCACAAACTGGCCATAAACTAAAACAATTCTCAAAAGTATGGCCAAGCATGTTTCAAATACAGTGGAAAACAGGAACTTAACAATGAAAGTTGCAGCAGGATATGTTCCAGCTATTCCAAAAGCCCATCTGCAAAAAGTTCAGCTTAAAGCAGCTGACAGGCTAACCTACTTAAAAAAACAAACAACCCCAAACAAAACATCAAGCCAACAAAACCCAACAGCTGGAGACACAGCAAATTTGGACTAAAGATTATGCTGTATTTCTCTGAATAACACCTTTCTTGGCTGCAGCCAGAAGTAGAGAGGCACAGCTGTGAATTTGATTACCTTCCTCACCTATCTCTGCCCCAAAATAAAAAAATAAAGGAATAACAAAATAAATGGGACACAGTCAGTGCTGAGGAAACAATATACAGCACTGAGACACTAGCAGATACTGACACTGGACAAGCAATACCATTCACGACAATTTTCTCAGTATCTGTTTCTCAATTGCTGTCTGCTACCATGCTAACCACTTGAGAAGTTTCAGTCCTTCTGTAGTGGGCACAATAAACACTACCCACCCCCCCACCCCCAGCATCACATCTGAGCAAAAAACACCCTAGGAGCAGAAATGTTCATTATAGGATCTCAATGACACCGATTTGGCAAAAATTCAATTAAGGAGAAAAGCTGTTAGTAGAGGATGGCTTACGCTCACCAGTTAAGATCATTTTTGACAGTGTTACAGGATGATAATCAGTCTAATGGATTTTATAGATTTCAATCTTCTACAGATTGGCTTAAAAAAATAATTCTGTTTTTAAATACAAGGGCCTGCAAGGGCCTTGTTACATAGACATGCAGAACACTCGAATTCTCATTCAGAACTGTAGTAGGAGTAATATGTATAAAAATAAATTCCCTTCAACACTGAAAATTGACCACATATCTGCACGTTACTTTGAGTTACAAGAGCCATTCAGTGAAACTGCATAAATTAAAGGGCATCTTCCACCAGTGTTATCCAAGCAGTAAAGTTTTCTGATTCATCTCAAACATTTGAGCTACTTCACATTTCAGTTTCAGAATCCATAATTCATTCAGTTCTGTGTATTTCATTTGAGAGTCATCTTACTTGACAAGTATCAGAAACCCTTGCTCTTGGTTTTCTTCTCAGCTGCCTGCCAGTTTTAGGTACTCGGCTGAAACAAGCTTGGTGGTTTTGAGCACACTCTTCCTAAATATTTGGAAACTGGAGACAGATATTCCCCCATCAGATTTTACAGATGTCGTCTGCTAATGCTTAGATTTATCAAGGATGTACTCCACAGTGGTTTTGAGAAGAAAATGCTTTTGATCTACTCCATCACTATCAACATTTCTCAAAAGCATCAGCCATTGCTTGAAGAATTCCCTTACACAGTTTCTCAGGTATCACAGTTCCTGCAGTAAGGAGCAACGTTTCTCACTGAGTGGTCTTGAACTCACTGTTCAGGGTACATATAGCTCAGAGAAGCAGAACTTCTCTGAGCCAATGGTAGGAATACTCGATACATTTTTAAAAAGAAAGAAAAGACACAGTTCATTCAGATTTTATGCCCAGGGGATATTGTAGCAGCTGCACAGGTATAATCACTGGTGAACAATGGCACAAGTAGGAGGCCAAAGAAGAGCTGATTCAAATACACCCTTGAAACATGTTACAAGGTATATCTGACAGTTGTTGGAAGTGTGAAAACAGACTTAAGACCAAATAATGAAATACTAATAAAATGTCAGGAGGTGAATGTGGTCAACTACACATAGCACAAGAGAATGCTTACCATAGAAATATTAAAAACCAGGCAACTCCTAAACCACTTAAGAAGCAATACATAAAACAAGGAAGCAAACCAAAGCAATGTCCACTAATTACAGAAATCACAGGACAGTAAATGGTCCAAGCCTCCCAGTTAACAGCCATGTATTTTTGGGTATACTGGCACTTTCTGCCCTAATGGACAGGCATAGCCAGCTATGACAGACGAGGAATCGCTCCTTCCACATGCTACATTCAGTGAACCTCCTCTTAAGATCAATGCTTGCAGATGCAATAAGGATCAACATCTCATTACAACATAACCAATAACCTCAAATACTCTGCAGGCCTTCCAAGAAGAGCTTGATGCTATATAATAGCATTATATATAAATAATATTAATATATATAGATATATAGATAGATATAATATAAATAATAAAATATATATATGGCTATATAATAGCCAATGCAGCTAGAGCATGCCAAATACTCATGGGCACCAAAACACTCATCTGATGGCATGATCCAAATATGACACAAAGCTGGTTTACAAAACATTTCAGCTGGATTCAAGCACAGCACTTGTCTCAACATGACTGACACTGATCTACATTTTAAGAGCTACATAGTTAATTTTTATCTCTTTTTTCTTTTGCCTTTTTTTCCTCACAGCACCATTTTTCATCTGTTTTGAAAGTCTGTATTTTCAAAATTTTAATTTATCTGTTTTGCCACATCACTACAGTCTTAGAGGAAAGTCTAGAGCAAAGCTGAACCGAGTGTTTGGATACCCAGTGTAAGAGGTTATGCATGCTCCTGCATCCTGCATCAATAGCTAGTTATAAATTCAATACTGTACCCTCAACAAAGGCTAACAGGAGTACCAACACATGTAAAGCACATTTAAGAAATAATTCTAAGTATCTGAAACAGTTGTTTCAAATTATTAGATTGCTGTAATAGTACCCCAACAGAATGACTATGTAACCACTGAAAAGGGAAAACACTAAGGTCTGATGTGCGTGAAAAAAATCTGGCACTACCACAATCAAGTATTAAAAACTGTAAGAGATACACGGCAGGATCACAGACTTAGGCAGACCTTGTGAAAACACAATAAATCCTCAGCACTCTTCCACTGCTATAGTCTAAAAAGAAAAAATGTGGTTTAAACTTTCGGTTCACTCTGATCAGCTGCACCTTTGTGGGAGATAATGGTGATCATTTTATTTAAATAGATTTCCCTGCTTTAATACTGTGAACTGGACAATATTAACAGATGAGGGAGGTCAGAGTTCTTCATATTAAGTTAATTCCGTACTATTTAAATATGAAACGCTAATAGAAAACATCGTTTCTCTGATGTTTTCCTCACATTTTACATGGTCATTTGAATCATATGGTTTGTCTTCAGTGATAAATGGTTAGACTGCAGCTGTACTTAGTACTCTTCAATTGAACATCAACAGAGATGATTTTTTGAGTAAAACTCAGTCACCAAATTAAGTTATAAAAAGAGTACGTATAAAAACGTTGAAACACAAATCTTTAGTTTTGCAGTTTCAGCAAATTTGCAGTAAAAGAAGCATGGTGCCAACAAGCACACAAAATACGCTTGGACAAAGCAAGACAGCAACACTGCACAGAAAATCCAAAACGATCCTGCACCAATCCAATGTCCACTCGATAGCACTCAGTCTCCTGCATCAAATGAAGAACAAATATGGGGGGTATTCTGCTTAGCTGCTGCATAAGGTCCACAAGACAACACATCCACTAAGCCTAACTGCTTATTTTAGCTGCTTTCAACCAAATCCCCCCCAAAATGATGAAGAAGAGGGCCCCAGGCTCTCACGTGGTACCCTGAAACACACACTAGTCATGCAGACTTCTAATACGACATTCCCAGCTTCTGACAGTATACTGATAATCAATTTCATCTGCTATAATTCCTCAGACACTTACTTGACCCCTCAAACACAGCCTAATAAACCAGATTTCATAATGAATTCCCTAGCTGCTGTTTGTTTCAGTCAGACTGGACTATGAGATATTCTTTATTTTTTTAAGAAATGCAAAATATGCTGTAACTTATTTTTTCCCGGTACCTGGAAATCTTAGTGCAAGCAGTCTCATTTGTTTTACTTGGGCCATAAAAAAAATCAAAGTTACTTCTGTCTCAATAAACAATAAATACTGAAAATTGTTTACAAGTAAAAATCTAAAAATAGCAATTTTAACCACCCACTTCCACACTGACATTTCAGCCAGAAGCACCAGTTCTCTTCAGGAGAGAGAACACTTAGTAAAACAGGACAACAGCTCATGTTATCCATGCTTTTATCCCTCTGTAACCAGCTGACTGGAAATACCAAGGTCACTCAAAGAATCTGATCCTGTTTTTAGGAGGGAAAAAATTAATTTCCAGAGCATGTGCATTTTCTGTAAGTGCAACAGCATTTCAGCGGAAAAGAAGTGATCCCAAACACACTTTTAGTAAAGTAATATCTTAAGAGCAGCAGAATAAAAAATGAGTATTATTAGTAATTTTGGCTTTATCCTTATCTTCAGAACTCAAGAAGCAAAATGAAAACTGAACTTTCACTCTCATCAAATTAACACCCCTAAAATCTAGTCCTCTTATCAGGCTTCTTTTTTTAATTCGAAGTCCAAACTTTACACCTGACAGAAAAACAAACCAACAAACCATGTAATAAAAACATTTTCACTTTATGTAGAGCTTGTTTCCCTTAGCGTGATTAGGGGCAGGGAATGACAATTTTCAAAATAAAACATTGTTTACTTTGTATAAGAATGATACATTTAGACAAATTTGCAAACACTAACTTCTTTTGGAGTTATCTCTGCCTTTTCCTCTTGGAAAATACTTCACACTTTATCCTTCAGAAAAGAAGACTTCCACTGTAAAAGTGCTACATTTTATTCACAGATTTGGTATTTGTTCAGCCGGGATAATGTATTGCCAAGCTCTCCAAGTCCCAGTCTCTATTTTGTGTTATCCTCCAGAGGTCAAAGAAGAACCAAAAATACTTTATCAAGAATAGGCGAAGTGAGGCAGAGAAATAAAAACTAACCTCATACTGTGCATTTTTAACCAGTTTTTAATCTAAACAAATCAGTTAAGGTTTTTTGTTTAATTATATTTGACTGGTCATGTAGCTGAAAAAAAAGAAACTAATACTAGGAGAAAAGACACAATGATAGGAAGGCAATGAGAAAGCTTTTGTAAACTCAACAATTGGGATACTTTCCAGACCAAAACAGCAGAGACTTGTTCATTTTTCTGCCTTTCCAGTCAGCCTAAAACCAATCAGTGGAAAAGGCCACACCTCAGCTACGTTCAAACTATCAGTCAGCTGGGAGACGGATTGAAAGATCCCCCTTCTTAGTGACACAGGAAATTGTCTTCTGAAAGAAGAGATCATCAGGAGGGAAACTACATGCAAAGCTGGGTATACTACAGCAAAATTATTAATATTATGTTGTGGATTGATGAGCAAAATGAACGGGCAACTCACTTCAGTTTCATGACAGTGTAGCATCAGAAAACACCGATAAGGTACTGAAATTTAAAAAAAAAAAATTAAAAAAGCCACAAACCTCCACCTGACAAGCAGCAAACCTACATGTCTTAAATAGGCATTTGATAAACCAGGAATATTAGGACCCTTCACCTTTTTCTGTCTCCCCAGCACTGCCCAAGTCATCTTTTGGCAAATGATTTTAACATTCTGCTCTCACTTGATAGATCTTCTTGCTTGTACAATCCATTTTAGAGGCATAACTTGTTTTCTTTGCTAAGATTTCATTTCCTCCCATCTCAGAACTTGATGAAATCTATTTCTTAGTTCCTCGTCTCCAAGTGAAAGCTGACAACAAGTATCAGACAAAATGTAGCTGTCCCGTATGAAGTAATTCATTTCTGTCAAAGATTAGACATTTTTTTCCCTTAACATAAGATGACTGATATTGTTCTGCAAGATCCAAAAGCGAAAATTTAACCACTTAAGCACTGAGAGAGTTTGAAGATCGGCTTTTCTCCTTAAAGCACACAGTCCACTGGGTGAAAGTGGGTACCTGACATGGAAGCCAATGGAAGGCCTGTTAAGGTCCTTCCACTTGTTTTGGGCTTTGACTCGCTATTTTTATTCCTAACCAAGTACTTTTTACTACACAGTATTCGGCAAGATATCAATATTATGAAGTCACACATTTGGACAATTCTAAACAGCTGAAACTTACTTTCCACTTTACACAGCACAGCCAGAAGTCCCGAAGCACGTTAAACTCACTTTACATTTGCAGCTATTTGTGACCTTAAATGTAGCGATTTCTTAATTGAAATAGGGTTCTCACGCAACTTTCCATCTGTTAACAAGGGCAAAACTCACCCATCTAAACTCAGGCAAACACAAAACACGCGAGATCAACATCCACCCCCTCACGAGGAAGGGCGGGAAGAAAGGGGCGCTGCGGCGCTTCGAACGCACTCACCGAAAAGCGGCCGAGTAGAGCAGGACCAGCCGCCTGCAGCTCACTCCTCCGCAGCGGGGAGGGATCCCCCCCACCGCCCGGGCCTTTCCGGACGAACCCGCCGCACCGGGTCTCCCTGACGGGCCGAAGGAGCAGCCCGGGGCGG
>JAVSBS010018128.1:39985-50590 GCA_033124195.1 Coracias cyanogaster | reverse complement strand
GGTCCTGCACCGGGGTCAGGGCAATCCCCAGCATCAATACAGGCTGGGGGATGAAGGGATTGAGAGCAGCCAAGCAGAGGAGGACTTGGAGGTACTAGTGGATGAAAAGCTGGACATGAGCTGGCAATGTGTGCTTGCATCCCAGAAGGCCAAGCATATCCTGGGCTGCATCAAAAGCAGCATGGCCAGCAGGTAAAGGGAGGTGATTCTGCCACTCCGCTCCCCTATGGTGAGACCCCACTTGGAGTACCGCATCCAGCTCTGGAGTCCTCAGCACAGGAAAGACATGGACCTGTTGGAGTGGGTCCTGAAGAGGGCCACAAAAATGACACCTCTCCTATGAGGAAAAGCTGAGTGTTGCAGTTGTTCAGCCTGGCGAAGACAAGGCTCTGGAGAGACCTTATTGCAGCCTTTCAGTATTTAAAGGGGGCCTATAAGAAAGACAGGGACAGATGTTTTAGCAGAGCCTGCTGCACCAGGACAGGGGGTATTGGTTTCAAACTAAAAGAGGATAGATTCAGGCTAGACATAAGGAAGAAATGTTTTACAGTGAGGGTGGTAAAACACTGGCACAGGTTGCCCAGAGAGGTGTTGGATGCCCATCCCTGGAAACATTCCATGTCAGGTTAGATGATGGTCTGAGCAACCTGATCTAGTTAAAGATGTCCTTGCTGATTACTGGGGGTTTGGACTAGATGACCTTTAAAGGTCCCTTTCAACCCAAACCAGTCTATGATTCTATGGCATCTTAGCTCATATGATGTAATGTTTTCATACAAGCTTGTTAGACTAAACAGTTTTGATAGTGTCAAGTGTTTGGAAGATGATGAAATTGTTTTACACAACGGAAATGGGCCAACACACCATGTCCAATTCTGACCCTGATACCCAAATACTAATCAAATTTATCAAGTGATTGCAGAAAAAAAAAAAACCTTTAAAAGCACTTTAGTGAGATTGTATAGTTGAAGTCATCAAAAGTCAGAAAATATCAGTGAAGCATACTTGAATAACCTTAAATCGCCCTCTTTGTTTGTTCAGATTATGATATAGTCTTTAACTGCATGATTACATACTATTTTTTCCACATAAATTCTGACTCATTCAGCATACATAATGAATTGTGCGTACATAATGAACGAATTTTCTTGTAACAGCTATTCACTATTGTTTAGTATGTAGTCCCAGGACTTACTTGCTACACATTATTCCTATTCTAGTCTGAAGACAAAATTATGAATTTCATCATGGGGTTCTCCATGCACCTCATGGGTTTTCCAGGTTACTACAGTGCCTGGCTGTTCAACAAACACTCATTAGTTTATTTTGAAAACACCTCTGTGAGGGGAGGCAATAACTGTGCTTCCATTTTACACAGGGAAAATGGAGAGAAATTAAAAGATAGTTACTAACTTTCAGTGCCTATCTAAGGTGGTTAACATCTCTTTTCTCAAAGCACTTTGTACTGTGCTTTGTATTTTCAAGTCCTGCTCTCACTGAAGCCAGATGCAGCGGTTGACTCTCAGTACCCCTGAAGCTCTGATAGCATAGTACCATTCTTTGCTGGCAAATGAACAAAGAGAATTTGGTATCCTGGAGTTGTGTGGGGTTTTGGAAGATGTCATGTGCGGATACATACTGACCATTCTCTGGCTGTCCCACCAAAACATGGCCACTCTTGCCCTGTTCCTTGAACTTGTTGCTGTCCCACCCCTTTGTCTACTCCCAGTCACACTTCTGAAATCCTGGTCTTCATTCATAAGGCTATTTCCAGTCCCATTCTCTTTGCTCAGCACGTCCTAGTTCCAATTCCTTTACTCCTAACCTCTGTGGTCCAAACTGCCTAGTTCCCGCCTTCACATTCTTATACTTTCTGTCTCTCTTTGCAGACAGGTCTCCAGGTTTACTCTTCACAGGTTGCCAATTCTCATTCATCTAATCCGGGTGAACTTCCTCTCATCTTCTTTTCCCAGTTTTCTTCTGTGGGCACCCAGCCTGAACTTGGATTACCTCCACTGCTCATCTTCTGCTCATCTTTCCCTGTTCTCATTTAGGATCATTTTGCCCACTTCTGCCTTCCCATTTAATCTAATCCTCACAAACATCCACAGCTTCTAAATCTTTGCTGTTCTTCCACCCCTGACCACCCACTGCCTCAGTCTCTATTAGAGCCTTTTGGGCTAGTTTTCTTTCCTCTCTATCCAGTCCATGTCGCTCAAGTTCCAACATCCTTGTCAAAGGTATGTTGCTTTGCTTTTCTCCTTTCTGCATTCTGATAGGTGTCTTCTCCTTACCAGTTGGCCATGCCAACTGTAAGAGCACAGAAAGCAGACGACAGCCTCACTGCTCTCTCTCTGGCAGGAGCCCAGCAGCCGAAGTGTGGGATCTGCAGGGGAACGCTGTGCAACCACAACATGGAGCTTCGGGAAATTCAGCTGCTAAAATCTAAGACTGTTCTAGCCCAGTTTTTTCAAAGGATTATGATTTTCTGAAATTAGATATATTTTCATAGAACTGGCCTGCTCATGACACAGAGGGCATCCATGTACTAAAGGCTTCATCCCTAGGTAGTGCTAATACAAATATTAGAAAAAGGTCACCAGAATTTTTAGCACAGATTAAACATTCTTTCTTCGCCTAAGTTTACAGAAATATGACAGCAATGTTCAAATACAGCAAAGGAAAACCACAAATTATACACTTTTTCCTATACACAAAGTGAGTTCAGCAGAGTTCTAAGGAGCTACATGTTACCTGTACAATAGACTAATACTAAGCTGTGCTAGCAGACCCACCTAAAATAATAAGACAAATAATGCAAGATGAAGTTGCAAATAACAGAGACTGCTGAAAATAAGAGCTGATAATTTGCTTTATAATGTTGCACTCACTTTAAACCAAACCCTACCAGGTGCTTTTTATTTAAAAAAAAAAAAAAACAGCCTCCAAAATGCATACATTTGTTTTCTTTTACCTGACATTTTTAAGTTTTCCAAATGGTCTTGATTCATTCGGAGAGATGACAATGCTTAAAAAAAAACTGGAAAAAAACCCAGAAAAAACCTGAAAAAATACAAATTGTTGTGATATTATTAATTGCTCACCCAGTTCCTGGATTTCTGGCTCCTGTATATACCTCCATGGGAGGTATAACCCAGTTTCCTGAACACAAAATGCTTCAATATTAATTCCCTTGTCTTAGAAAAGAAGACAAATATTTTGTTATCTGCATTAAAAAATCCATTAGTGCTTATGTTTATACTGCAGCATTGCCTCAGTTCCAAACTACATGTGCTGCAGAATTTATCAAAGCTGGGTAAGTAATGTTCTAATTTCATTGGTTGCCTTTACAGTTACTACAGCATAGAGATCAAGCACATCTTCAGAATATGAAAATCTAGCATATTTTTAATTCGCTACAGGTAACATTGGTATTTACCACAAAACTTGGATTAACCTCAGCGATGCACCTTAAGAACTACCACATCTTTTACAACACAGATACCCTAAAATAAATCATAAGTATTTATAATATAAATGCACTAAACCTATGTACAAAATTAGGGATCTAAATGTGTACATTTGGATCCTCAAGTATACATTTGGACCTGTAGCTAGAAAGAGTAATGCCTTAACCATTCCTTGCTTGTTTTTATGTCCCCACTAAACCAAGCTTTTTGATACATAAGTGCCACCTGTAGGAAATACCGAAGCACGCTCAAGTGCAGACTTGTGCCACATCAGGCACTGGGCTGCATATCTTACATGCCCAATATAGGTGCCTCCTTCAGAAACTCAACCACATACTGTAGGAAGCAATGACTCTGTATGATAGTGGCTGACTTGATGAAGATTAGTTTGTAAAGCCAGATCTATGGGAAAGTTGTTGTTTTCCAGTGAAGGCTATTCAAAGGGGAATTAAGATAAAAAATACTACATTTTTCCGTTTGCTTGTCTGTATGACACTATTCCAGAGTAATAGAGTAGACCTCAACTACAGTATGTTGAGCCAAATAGAGTCTGCAATGATTAACATGGAGTAAATCACTACAATTATTTGGGGTAGACAAATATAAAGGATTGCATAATTTATCTACTTTTATTTCTCTCTAGAATTAATTGAAAGAAATACATGTGAAAAAGGTGTTCTAACAAAACAACGGTCTAACCTCCACTACTGTAAACATAGTTCGGTTTCTCTAGGCAGTGAGGTAGGCATGAGTGGATGGACGTCCATATTATATTTTAATTCAAACATCAAAAGATTCAAGGAATTTCCAGTACAGCTGTGGAAGTAATTACTAAAATGTCTTTTCAATGCCTTGTCAATTTCTTGAATATTTCAAGAATTATAAAGAGCTTACAGAAATCCAGCATTTAAAATATTAAGTCTGCCTAGGTTAAAAAAAGTGAAGTATTTCATCACAACTAATTTGTAAAAAGTAACTGAGAAAGCTGGACTGACTCTTTCTATAACCATCACCTATAGCAGCTGTGTGCCAAAAATACACTCACAACAAGGAAATACTTTCATTAATTCAGCTGTACCATTCACTGACATAGTGTCTCCATTCCTCAGTATATTTACCAGGTAACATATATTCCACACCCAGAACACATTTTGCATCAAAATATGAGAGGTTATTTTTGATAATTCAATGTCAAATGAAAAGATGAGAATCGTCTGGTATATGAACACAAATTATATGCCACTCCACAAGAAAATATTTTCCCATTGTTTGACTATCAGTTTCTCTGCTCAGTTTTGTTCGCTGAGTTCCGTCACTCATAGCTGCGCATAAACGATATCCCACTACAGTCAGCTTTCCGTGTTGTTTCAAGCACGAAAATGCGTTTTGGCTGTTCCTTATCATCACCTTACGTTTACCCGATTGCTTCGACCCAGATAATCTTTCACACGCGCACCTGCAACTCTAAACACCAAACTTCATCCCTTCGACGGCCCGGCGGTGCCTCCGGGGCAGGGCTGCCGCTGCCTCCCGGGCGCTGCGGGGTCCGCCCGGCGGGCACGGCCCTGCCCGCCACACCCGGGCCCGCCGCCGGCGCGCTGCTGTCCGCGGTGCTGAAGCGCGGGGCCGCCGGCCCTGCCGCCGCCCGCTCCGGCCACCCCCGAGCCCCATCTTGCGAGCCCCGATGCCGGTCCGCTCCCGCCTTACGGCTGCACGAGCGACCGGCAACAAGTTTCGCCGCTAGCCCCCGCCAGCCAGCAGGTTCCTCTGGGTATTTTAAGCACGGGGAGCTGTCCTACGATGCAAAGGAGGTGGGAGACCACGGACAGCCGAACCCCCAGCAGGGCCGCTAGCCCGTCCCTAGATCCGGACTCTCCGCAGCGCCCGCTCTAGCTCTCCTTGGTGCCTCTCCCAGAACGAACCCCAGCGTCCATTCCTGGCAGGGGCAGGGCTGTGCAGCAGGCTCGCCGAGGGGAGACGCACTGCAACGCCAGGGACGGCTCAGGGAGCGGCGGGTTTCCCTCCCTTCCCTCCAGCAAGGTGCTAGCTTCTCTTTTTCCTTTTGTTCTCAATGGCAGGAGGGTGGCGGCGGCGGTGGCGGGAGGGGTGGGGAGCACTTGCACCTACAAATACACGGGGATAACAAAGGCCCATACGCCGCGGGGATTAATTTGCATTAGCATCCATGAGGGCAGCAGCAGCAGCATCTTGCGTCTGCAGGGATTAGCCGCGGGAAGCCCGGACTTACCGTCCCTATCGCAGAGCTGAATCGCCTCCAGGCTGAGGTTCTTGATCACCTCCTCGCAGGGGCTAGTGGGGCTGCTCATGGTGTGCGCCAGGCGCGGAGCCTCCATCGCGCCCCTCGCCGCTCCCTGCTGTGGCGCCGCCGGGGGCTGGGGCTGGGGCTGGCGGTGCAGAGCCGAGCGGCAGCGCTTCCCGGCGCTTCCCGGCGCCGCCCGGCTCGGCTGGGCTCGGCGGAGGCGGGCGGGAGCGGATTTGTCACTGCGGTGAGGCGGGGAGGGGGCGGCAGAGAGGCGCGCGCTCGTCGCACCCCAGGCGCCGCGTTTAAAGGGGCCGCCGCCGCCGCCGCCGCGTCAAAACGCTCCCTTCCCCCACCGCTCCTTCTCTTATGTAACGGCGGCGGCACGGAGCGGCGGCGCGGCCCGGCCCGGCCCGGCCCGGCCTGCCCCGCCGCCGGTACCCTCGCCGGCCCTTCCCTCCTCGGCCGCCTCGCCTCCCCTCACAGTCCCCGCCACGCGCCGGCCGTTAGTTTAACGGTCGGCGCGCGGCGCCCCCCAAGGGCGCGCGGCGGGCGGGCCCGAGCCTCTCCCCGGGCACCGAAGCCGCGCCCGGGCGGGGATCCTCCTGCTCCTTGGCGGGGAAGGAGAAGTCACCTGGGCTGTGCTGGTGCTATTCCTACCATGCTTTGGTGAAAAGTAAGATTTTTTTTTTTTTAAATTTTCTAATCAGGGAGAAACGATTCCATCTCTGCTAGCAGTTTCAGGAACAAGAACAGAGGCAGAAAAGAAGAAAATTTATATAATAAATTGAAACTCGTGCAGCGCTTGCCCCGTCAGTGGGTGTGAGAGCTCAGCTGGCTCCTCCCCATGGACCAGGGAGCTGCCTCTGGGCCTCCAGGGCTGCGGGAGTGCAGCGCTTTCTCCAGATTACACGTTCACTCTGGAATCAAGCTTGTCGTGCTGGGTTGAGGTCACCAGTCTCCAGATAGAGCGGCTTCAGCCCATTTCCTACCACACATCACAATAAGCATTCATGGCGCCTCTTGGCTGTTTCACTAAAGCAAAATTGGCACCATTTGGCCATCAGTTTCGAGACACCAGCACCGACTGCTTTCAAAAACACCAGTTCCTTGCATGCGGGCCCCCAACAAGCTCAAAGCTGAGATGTTTCTTGGTCAGCATTGCATACCAGAAAGTCAAAGAGTGCCTAAAGCTCCCATTTCCAATTTTGGAGTTCCGAGACCACTCAGTCTCCTTCCAGTCCTCACTGATCTGACACAGCAGCAAGCTCCACACACAGCCACGTGTCTGTCACTAGAGGTGGCATTCCACTGGACTCTGGGATTTTTCTGCTCTATGATGGTTTCTAGGGACACTAATCTGAGGAAATGAGCTCTGGCATTATCTCTTACAAAGCCACTGCCAAGTGCTGCTGCCTGGGAGCAAGGAACAGGTTTTAGGAGTCCGGACTTGGGTCACACCTTCAAAAATCTGTAGTGCAGCATGGGGAGCAAGAGCAACGTTGAGCACCCTTCCTGCACCGTCTGCTCCTCTCCCCCTCCTGTCCTTGCTCACCTTCTATTTTTTTCTCCTCATTGTCTCTCTGCTGCTTTTTCACCACAATAGAAAATGTGCGTGGAGGGATCAGGCAGAGGAGAAATGGAATGAGTGGGAAGGAATCCTAAAAGAAGACAAAATGAAAAGGAAGCGGTAACAAACAGGGAGGGAGAGTGTGAGTCAATGGAGGTGGGAAGAGAGAGGGATAGATGAATGAATGCGCAGACAGAATGAATGTAGAATCTGAGAGGGAAGAAATGAAAGTGGGTGAGACTGCATTCATCAGGTTTTAATTTTGGCTCTGACAAGCATTCATTCCTTGCACACAAGCCAAACTTTTCTCCTTGGTATTGCAACTGTTCTTAGCACAAAGTCATCTCCTACGTAAGGCTGGAAAATTTCTTCCTCTGAAGACAGTGTATTTAGTCTCTCAGCCTTATGTTCCACATTCATTCCTCTCCACAACGTGGCAGACACTTCAGCAGCTCACACAATCTTGTTACTGCTTTGCTACAATATTATATAAAGTCCATTTGAAGCAGACCCTGTTCTTGAATACTGAGAGAATTGCCGGTTTATTCTCTCTGCCTCTGTTTTATACACCTTTCTCTCCTCTACTCTTTATTCTCTGAAACTGAAATCAGGTTTTTAGGAACGGATGGATTTTGCATAGCTCTTTGAAAGCAAACAGCTTTGGGGGTGTTCCCGTTCCTCCAAGGCCTCTCATTCCTCAGCTGCCTTATAGCAATAACCCCTGGCTGAGCTCTATTTATCTCCCCACACATCATGTGGGTTTTTTTGGATTAAAAGACTGGTTATGTTGACAAATACCGGTAGACGTCAATGGAAGTGTAGAGCAGAGAAACCTTTTCCACAGCTCCCCTTTTCTAAAGCATGAAACAAGCTGGACCTGCCTGAGACAGCATTTTGCAGAGTCACACTTCAGACTTCATGCTTCCTTTAGCCAATCACTACTCCCATCACCTGGGCTAGGGCTCAGCATTTTTAAAGCTCAAATTACTCCCAGATGCACTCCCTGTGCAACCACTCCGCGGTGAATTTAGTCCTAGGTATTTCAGTCTCAAAGCACATGATACCCTCTCGGTGTTTTTCTCACCTGAGAAAACTGTACTCTGCTTGTCTTGACAAGGAGTAGCATTGTCTGAGGCACAAGTTATGTTTGTGCTAGAGGATGACAGAGTCTCAGCGTATAATCAGAATGTTTATCCTGTGATGGATTATCCCTGACAGCATTTAGCAGAAAATGTCACATATCACAAATATGGGACAACATTATGTAATGGGAAGCCTGCCAATGGCAGCACAACACTAGAGACAAGTGTCATGTGTTTAGAACTGCAAGAGCTTGCAAAGTATTTGCCACAACAGCAACCTTTCACACTTTCAACACGTAGATAAACAGAATATTAACAATTTCTGTAGTTCAGCAAGAATGTGTCTGTTATTCCTGCAACCTCACATAAGGAGAGAGAAGCAGCATTTTCTAGCATGATACATGTACCAGGAAACACGAGCTGTGACACACACCTCTTGCCTGGCCAGGTTCAACAATCTCGGCTCCCATGCCTTAGCCTGGCATTCACAGCCCCCTGAGTAGGTCACCAAGATCTCCATAAATCACAGAACGTTAGAAAAATCTAACACCACAGAATCACAGACCTTGCTGCAGTGCTGCCACTGTACAGGAGACAGGCATAGCACGAGAGGTGTGTGGCTTCTTTCCTGAAAGCCACAACCTCATTCGAGCCGTAAAAGCAAGAGGAAAAGGTGCTGCATGCTCCTCTCCTCCCCACAAACCAACGCACACACCATTACAAAGTTCTGTCCCGCCTGTGTTGCACTCCATTTTGGGAAAACTGCTCTGAAGGGGAGTAGAGCACAGAGCTGTAAGGGCAACCTCATCCTTTCTATTTGAAAACACTTTTGTATTTTGCAGTAGCAGGTTTTTATTTGCAAGTTATAAAAGAAAACCTCCTTTCTCAGACTTCAAGCAAGACTCAGAGTTCCAGCTCTTCCTTCCCACTTGGGAATAAAAAAGACTTGTGTTGTTGCTCAGTGGACTGTGCAAGCAGAAGGCAGAAAGGCTACAGACAGTTTTCAGGACAGAAAAACAAGGGAGAAAATAGAGACAGCTTTTTTTTTTTTTTTTTTTCCCCTATTAATATGTCACTTTTTAGGAGAAAAGTGAAATATTTTAAAGGACAGTTAAACAGAAGGGTCAAAACCAATATCCAGCATTTTGGGTCGGTCCTAAAAGGAGCACTGACTAAGCTTAGAAACTAACTCCTGAAGTTTCATGGAAAAAAATGTTTTGCAATTTCACAGTCATTCTTTCTCTTTAGTGGACGTGTCAAGAGTTTCAAGCAGGCAGAGGCACATACCTGCAAAGGACCGTGTGCAAGATATTCTCAAAATACTACAGGATTGGAGTGAAATTCACACACTAGTAACAGAGAGACAAAAAAGAGATTTAAGAGCCTTAGTGAAAGCAGTGGCTATGTACAGTTAACGTGCAGTGTGGCACAGCTTCCTTTTCTACACAGAGACAGACCATACGAGAGTTTAGAGCACTAGGCATGGTATCTCACTAGGAACTTTGTTTTTTCTCAGATAGCAAAGCAAGAGCTCCTCAAAGGCTCACACAAAGGGGATGACAGCACAGGTCCCCCCTTTTTTCTCTAGGAAAATCCAAGGCAGAACAGCCGTGCTTAGTCAGCTCTGGACTGAGCCTTTCTCCCTTTTTCTCCTACTCTCTGCAAAAGCAACAGCCGCAGCCCTGCACCCTGACACTCAGTCCAGCAGTGAGGCTGCAGCTGTCTGGAAAAGGGATCTGTTAGCTGTCTTCTGCTTTGATGTTGCTCACAATGCTGGGAAGCCCTCCCTATTTCTGGGAACACTCCAGTTGAGATGTATGCGGTAGCTCATATATCTCAAAATGTCTCTCCTCCTCTGTTAGGAAGACTTCATTTCAGCAGCTGCATTCAGTTCATGCACTCAGGCTTTTGGTGCAAGAGCATAAAGCATACTTTAAAACATCAAAGATACAATTCTGAGGTAATCCTGTGACTTCTGATGCCAAGGGACCTACTCATGAATCTGTCATTTTTTGTATAGTATGATGTGAAAATGGCTTCTGTATGGGCAAAAACTAGTCTACTACTCAGATAAAAAACAATTAGTCTGTGAAAAAGGCAATGAAGGGGATATGTGATGGAGATTCGCTAACACACAAGTAGGACAACCAGAGTAGGCAAAGTCTGACTGTTTGCCGAGTCTCCCAGCACCAGAAGTAGAGGCCGTCCGTTGCAGTTAATAGC
>JAVSBS010018128.1:0-39885 GCA_033124195.1 Coracias cyanogaster | reverse complement strand
GCTTCAAAACAAACAGGATGAGGCAGTACTTCCTACAATCTGTGTTAGAACTGTAAAGCCAAAGGACAATGTCAATGCTAGAAGTTTTCATTGGTTCAAGGAGAAGCTGGAAAAGTTCATGGAAAAGAAATCCGTTAGACTTACTAAATGCACAAGTGACTCGGAGTCCCTAAGATGAAAATTATTAGAGTCTGGGGAAGAGCTACAGAAGACTGTTATATGTGCTAGTCCTGCTCTTCATCTTCTGAAAACATCCATTTTCAGGCACTTCTAACATGACTAGGTAGGGCTAGGTAGGTCCTTGGTCTGACCAGCACAATCAAGGAAATACCTTAGTGTCTAAGCTTTCTTTCCTTACCAGCCACCACTACCATCTTGACCTCAACCACAAGGAGCACTTCAGAGTATGGAGCCCTCCAGCTGTATCACCTGAGTGTCCAACTCCCAACCTACCCTGAGCAATCTAAACAATTAAAAGGAAACGTTTCTCTCAGATAAACAGAAAGTTATCGAGCAAATTACCATTTTATTAATGCTATTTATGCTGAT
The DNA here is from genome assembly GCA_033124195.1 of Coracias cyanogaster. Classification (NCBI taxonomy): domain Eukaryota; kingdom Metazoa; phylum Chordata; class Aves; order Coraciiformes; family Coraciidae; genus Coracias; species Coracias cyanogaster. Next base: position 39,336 of record JAVSBS010018128.1, on the reverse strand, counting down.
GTTTTCTGATTTTCAGTTTTCTGATCAGCTTTATAAAATCTGAATAAGCATTTAAGAGAAATTCTTTCATAGACAAAAATAATACATTTGTAACTTCATAAAATGTATTTGTTGCATAATGGGCACAAAGTACTGTTAATGCTTAGCATTATCATTTATTAATTTTGCCTTTCTTTTAAGTTTTGCCTCATTTTATTAGATCCAGACTATCCCTAGAGAACAACTAGAATCTTCTTTATTTCCTCTCGCCTCTGTACTGTTAATCATTCTTCCTCCTTTAGTAATCATTTTCACATTTAATTAGTGCTTTATCCTCCAGATACTGGACCATATCTTGACCTTTAAAGGCTACTACAGGCCACTTACCCTTGACAATGCTGACTGCTACACAGATTTACTTGCTGTCTACAGTTCAGTGGCCAGCCTGTGATACCTTTAAGTGAATTTTAGCCTGAACTGACTTGTTTTGATAATTCCCTTAAGATATTTTGTGGCAGAGCATCAAATGCCTTTGTAAAGCCTTGATACTGTTCTGTACTCTACTAATCTTCTGGCTTCATCTTAAAGAGAAGTGGAGGGGTAAACATTGCAATTTGTCTGGCTTAGTTTACTGTAGTACACCTGTGTCATATCTGGATCTCATTATACTATTCACCTCCATATGAATAATAGATTGTCCCCTTCTGTTTTGGATCCATGCCCGTAAGACAATAGTTTCCATAGTTACTCTTAATTCAGTTTTTAAAGATTTGTAACATGCTGACACTTAGTTAGTCTCCTGATACTTCCTCAATTCTCTGTGGGGTTTTTTTTAGCAACTACTTTTCCATCGGTTCTATAAACACCCAAAGGGACACCTCAGATGCATTTGTTCAAGTGATGATATTTTGTTATGTATTTCTTAGCTACTATTTTCCAGCAGTTTACAGTTACATTGATGGTTTCTTAACAAAGCCATTATTCAAAATTTAATCCTCTTCCTAATAAACTTCATGGCAAAAGTCCAATTAGTTTTAGTGGGAATAAGGACTGCTCCAAAATTTATCTCCTTATTGCAAATTAATTACAATTAATATTTTCTTGGTCAAGTCATTTTGTGTTAATGTCTCTTCAGGACTTGTAACAGTCTCTTTGTATTATCTTTAACCTCTTGGCAACTGTTTCAGTGTATTCTCATGCAGTCCCTGTTTTTCTCATGTGCACAAAACTTGGAATATAAAAGCCTATTTTGGTGGCCCTCCAGTTTTCTGTTTCCAGTGCAGTTCATATTTTACTTTTACTTGCCTAAGTATCCCACAGTGACTCATTCTCTCTTCAGTGTTTCCCATTTTCATTGGAACAGGACACATTTTTTCTGGCTTTCCATTACAGTATCTTCTTGAGTCTTTCCTACTGCACTTTCCCTTTCCGCAAAGGCTTTTCTTAAACTCTCTCAATTGATCCCGTGAATGAGATTTTCCTCGTAATACTACATCCTTTCATTGGATGACATCAAAACTCTTCAACGACAGCCAAAAAGGAGGTACAGTTCAGTAAAATATATAAAGTTAATGAAGTCTAAGTGACTAGTTCTTTGATGTCATTTAGTTTTCTTGTAATTATAGGGCTTTAAGCATTTTGTTTAGTTAGAGAAGATGGTCATTCTAGATCAATGTTGCTGCCTGCCAGCTTTTGCACTACCAAGGTCTGCTATGACTGAGGTGATGTGGCAAGACAGGAAAGATAGCATTGTCTTATCCCCCACTGCTACCATGAACACAGCTAATTAACTGCTAAGGGAACAGGAGGAAAATTATGTTAAATGAATGAGAGGAGGAACACCCAAACATTCCCTCTCCTTGGCTCAGAGCCTGGATGTGTAGTGAGACTAGTCTTAAATTTCCTTCGCTTGACTCATAGTCACTCGCTACAAGCTATTATACTGCCTTTCGGTTCTATGATTATTTAAATATGTGATCCACGACTAAAATTTCACAAGGAAATACATTAGAAACAGCAGTGAAGAGCTGTGGTTTACATGTTCTTGCTCTGGTAGGAATATTTGTCCATTTAGCACCCATACACAGGCAGCTTAGAGAGAGTACACAATAAAGTATTAGTTTATAGCACTGTTTTGTTAATAACATCCACAAGCACTTTAATTAAACCGTGTTCTGCTCTCAGTGATGTCCTATCACCATTACTTGTATTCTGAATATATGGCAGCCCTGCAGTATGTTATTTATTGATATTATAGCAATCCTTACAGATCTCCGGTTACTGTACACATGCAGTGCCCCAGAGCGACTAAAGTCTGTGGGTGAATTGCAGCGTTCTGTGAGCCCTGAAAATCATAGAGCCGACTCCAAAATCTGTTAGTGACTGATTCACTGCTCCTGATTCTTAAACCGGGTGGGACAGGAGGATGGTTGCAAAGGCCATCTTTAGCCTAAGGAGCTTATTTGCCTTAGGATCTTTCCACAGCCAGTGGGGAGTAGTAAAATCCTCAGCAGGGTGTCTCAATGGGAGCTCATTGTAGATGCTCTGAGTTGTCCCAGAGAAAATGCTCTCTCTTGACTCTACAGGAAGCTGGGGGAAAAAAAAGCATCCTGAGGCTAAATCTAGTCTTTGTGAATGCCCCCTAAATTATTTGTATATGTGTTGGCAACAGCCATCTCTCATAATCCGCAATATATTTTTTGAATAAGAAATCAGAGCAGCAAACAAGTGCAGCAGAACTCTCTCCCCTAGGCTAACACTAGCCCCTCACCTCCTTGTCCAAAGTTCAGGGGGCTTAATCTACACATGCTCACAGGAACAGTGCTGGCTGCAAAGCAGAACAAGTCGCCATTTATCCCGGCACAGCTGCTGCCTCATGACAGAGGTCTGACAGTGGCTCCTGTGTGATGGAACATGGGTCTGTTTTCAGACTTGTCTGATCACTGCTTCTCTGTGGCCTGCTGAACTCACATCAAAAGCCCATAATCTGTAAATTCCTTTGATCTAATTTCTTCTTTTTCTTCTATGCTAACTGCTAACCTGGTATCATGCATGAGGTTTTCTTACCAAACTTACTAGAGTTATTTCTATATTGTTCCCTTGTAATACAGTATTTTTATTCTCCTTAATTCTCTCTGTTCTTATTTTTCTCCATTTTTAGTCTAATTTAATCTAGTCCCATCTGTCTCAATGCCAGCTTCTGATTAATATAGCTCTGCATAAATTCAATATAGGTACTGACAGTACTTTTTTAGGTTTGACCACATGACAGCCACCTGGTCATTTCCGGGGCAGGGAAGGGAAATGAGATAGAGAATGGCAGAAAAGCAGAGAATTGCTTTCTGTTGAGTGGTTGGTTTTATTTAGTGAAATTAAATTTTCTGGTGTCTCATCCTTAGCATAACCATTTACAGTAGCTGCCACTAGACAAGAAAGCTGTCTTTATGGATTTTATCAGTCTCATAACATATTCCTTGTCATGCTGTGGAAACATGAATTTGTGTAAATAAGTGACAGGAAAGTTTTACGATACCAGATCCAGCAGAGCAGCAAAAGTAATGTTGTAAGGTGGAGCTATGCAGAGTTTTGTACTTTAAATGCTAGTCATCTAGATTAGTCCTGCTGTTTTGTGTGGGCAATAGCTATACTGCTACAGTTATTTCTGTGGATTTCTAGAACAGTCACTGCCCTTTTAAATGTATTTTAGAGCTGTAGCTCTATCAAATTAATTTAGAGGTTGTACCACCCTAATTATACATACGTGTACAGTGGCATAGCTAATGTCATACAAAAACTGAGCACAAAACCCCCTTAATTTCTGTGTGCCACCGAACAGCTCCTGCCAGGAATGAATTAGCTCTGGTATTAAGACAGTGCTGAAACCTAAGCTTATTTCTGAAGCAGACCCAAATATTCATTTATAGTAAAAACTCTATAAACTTATTACTATGCCTGTGTTTACATTCACAAAATTTATTCAAGCAATTATTCAGAAAAGGCAGATATAGCAGAGAGTGAGCCTAAGGAAAGAAGGAAAACTGAAATTCTATAGCACCAACCAAGGACTATTCATATTTGCACTGGCACTAAATTATAGCCAAATCCTCCATTCTCTGCAGAGAGTTTGAGACTTGAGCAAAAATGCTCCATGACCACATTTTTGTGATCTACCCTGTGGTTTTATTCTTTATTGAATTTGAGTAATATATCACCATAAACTAGGAGGAGTAAAGGAAGTATAAATCAAGCTAAGTTCGAGGGTTAATGAGATTAGCAGCTATCAGACCCATAGGCTATCTATAGCCTGACTACTAAGGCTTATGCCCTCAGGAGTTAATAATAGGGCTATCACAAGCACCAAAAATGCACATGACTGGTCTCTGTCTGAATTGCAAGCAAACCTTCCTCCTTCCAGCACAGGAGTAGTGATGTCCAATAAAAACCTCAAAGCAAATAATTTAGAGAGAGAACATAGGAAGATGCTCCAAGATGTTTTCAGGGCTTATTCCCATTCTTAGGAGGAACGAGCGATGCTTACAGACAAATGAGACACACATTTGGAATCCCAGTTGTGAAAGCAGAGGTTGGTTCCCCCACTCGTCTCACCAGGTAATTCAAAACTGCTTCCTTAATTAAAACTTGCTTAAAACAATCTTAAAAAACCACACAGTGAACATGATGGCTAAATCTGAGTCTTGGCCTTATTTTGGTGCTCAGTGCTTCAGCATTTGAAACCATGCCATCTAGGACTTTGGAGAACAGTTGCTATCAGCAAGCATTATTAAATAGCAGACAGTTTGGGCAAAGATGCTTATACCCAAAGTGTGGCTGTTTGGTCGCAGAAGGCAATTGCCTGAGAGGTGCCAGGAGTGTCAATACAGAAATAGGAGCAAGCAGTGGGATTAGACTACAGTTGGTTTGGGATTTTCAGCCCTCATTAAAATGACTGCCTGACAGCACTATCTAAATGGAAATATTATGCAAGCTTTATGCAAACTGTGAATTCATCTTGGAGTAAAACCTCCTTCCTGTATCTTGCCGGGAAAAACACTTTCTCAACAAATAAATTCAGATTGAAATAGATCATGCAACCAGAGCAAATGTATGGTCTTATCCCTGGTTTCTCATTTTGGATTTCTCCACCTTCTCTAGGGATGGTGGTCTGAACTCTTTATACAGTCAAACTCTCACTGACCTCAACAGAAGATTGCTCATCTCCAAACACAGCTGAGCAGAGCAGCCAGCTGCCTCTCCTTCAGCCAGTTGTTCCCAAGCCAAGGTTGCAGTCCCATGTGCAGCTGCAAGACAGGGAACTGAGAGTGGGGTCAGCTCTCCAACCTATTATGTCATGGTTCCACGGGCTGTGGGAACAAAAGCTTTGCTATGACAATGATTGTAGGTATCTTCTTTCATTGCTTTTTAAATTGTTTTCTCCTCTTCCTCCCCCTCAACTAGCCGTGGAGTCTTGTTACTGCTTGATCCATCTGAACCCTAAGGCAAAGTTTTCAGAACCGGGCACACTCCTGCCGAGAGAGTTTTGTATGAATTATAAAGTCAGGGCATTCAAATAGTACATCAATTCCCTTCCCACAGGCTGTCTTCATGAACGCTTATTCATCTTGAAATGATGGTACACTAAGAAGTCATTTAAGCTCTTAAGCTTCCCTGATCTCATGTCACAACTTCAAGAGCAACTGAAAGGGAAAAAGAGAATGCTCAGAAAAGCAAAAAAAACAAAAACTGTAGTCAGAAATATTTCTGTTGCTGCAACTGTTGTTAAATAAAGAGATCGTTCCCTGCACAGATAAAGCATAACAGTATGTTCTGCTATTCAGCTCATAACAAAGTTAGATTCAGTCCAACGTTTTTGTCACCAAAAGATTATTGCTGTGGTGTCCTTGTTTTGGGAAAGTAGACAAACAGATAAATACAGATACATAGCCCCTCTGCATGCAGCCTTCTAGAGGCTCTAAAGGAGGAGAAGCAAATTACAAAGATATCCAGACCTCTTCTGCAGTGGGAGGACTGTTGGCTGTTTCTGACAAACAGAGTATCATCCTGACAGACACATCTTAGAAATTATTTTTTCCTGTCATTACATTTAGCAATATTGGTAGCCTTTACAAAGCACTCTTGTATTTCAAAGATAAAATGACCATGTGAACACTAGCTGTGCACTTCCAAAAAGGGTAAGCAACATACTTCTTACAGCCTTAAATCATGGCTTGCAGGCCTGCTGGAGATCAGAGGGCTTTGTGCAGGGAAGCAACTAAGTGCAAGTCACTTGTAATGTTCTACCTGCTAACTAAAGAGCAGACAAACACTGGCAGGCTGGGCTGGAGCTGCAGGCACACAGCGCTTGCTGTGCCTCATTCCAGGAGTTTAGCTTTGCTATCCTTTCTCTCATGCCCTCTGCCACACACCAGCAAGCAAACAGGAGCACGGGAGCAGCTGACTGCTTCTGATGCCAAGGCACTGTATGAGGTGGACTGTAACAGCCTGTGCTCGCCAGCACTCCTCAAAGAAAAGGAGAAGGCAGTGTTCCTCTCAAGCCTTGTGTGAGGGTGGGCAGGGAAAGGGAAAGGAAACCACTCTCTGTACTTTTTATACTCTTGTGGGAGCTAAGCAGAGGAAGCCAGATTTGGGAAAATGTATGAATATGAAACCATGGCAGGTTGTTCCCTTCCAGACAACACAGCAATCGCCAGAGTGCTGTTCAGAGCCACACCACCAGCTCTCAATGCTGAATTCACATGGTTTGGGAAAGTGGGCAAGACAGAGGCACAGCACTCTGATGCTGTTTCTTCCCTTCCCAGGGCACGACATGGTGGCTGGGACAGCCAAAGAAGCACACAAACGGCAGAGGTGCTCTCAAACCCCCTTTGCCCTTCTCCTCCCCAAAGTGCTTTCTCCTGCCTGCTCTCTTTGCTTACCAGCGGTTTCTGGGGAAGAAGAGTGAAAGGAAAAACAAGGGGCAAATATAAGTTGCTGTTTGCAAAGAAGACAGAGCACTCCTGCAGGGATCAGCAGGCACATGCTGGTCATGCTCATCTCCACGAGGACAGATCAGAGCAACACACAGAGAAACCATAACTCTTAAGGGTGAGGAGACAACATCTTGGCATGTATATCCCAACTGAGTGCCTGACCTAGACCCTAAGTGAGCACCTCTCCCCTGTGCTGCCCTAGCTCTGGGTCTGCAGGATCCCTGAGTGGCAGGAGCTGGTGGAGAAAATGGACTCCACACATTTCCATCATTCAGAGATAATTTATCAATTGTTTGAGGACCTGTCCAGGCAAAGTCTGATTCTATTTTTAGAGCTGCATAATGACTGTTGATGACATCTGCCCATGATGGGAGCAGGCATTGATGAGTACTGTAAACAATTGGTTTCCAAATGTACAGCCACATGTCTCCTTTCTGCTCCAGGCGGCTGGTAAAGATCCATTGATGGTAGTTTCTGTTTAATATGGTAAATGATTTTGGAAATTACAATCTTCTCTTATGTAATCTCCTTACATAAGGACTGAGAAAGAAAACATGTAAAGCGTGGAAATTGAATGGCAAAACAGCAGGGGATCTAGAGCTCAACACAGGTATTGCTACCTTGAAAGTCAAAGCTAATAAAAAGTCAACAGAAATAAAATCCACCCTCTTTTAAATATACACAAGAAACTTTAGTAAGAGTTACACCTCACCACAGAGTCCTGTGTGATAGTCCCCTACCTGCTATTTAGCTAACCAGATGTTCAGTGAATGAAATGGGAGGCAACTAAGCAAGCAAGTTTTAATCCTAAGTAAAACTGAAACAAAACTGAACAAAAAGCTCCAAAAAATGGAGCCTAGAGATTGCAACTGGGTTGTTCCTGGGGTAGGTTCAGGTTGGAGAAAAACACGTTGCTCTTCCTAACCAGCTACCACATGGTGACACATGCTGTCTGACAGTTCTTGCATACAGATTTATGAAACCATGCCGTGCTACTCCGTTCAGTCTCCTGATGTGCTGCATCAGCAGCTCCTGCTGTTTAAGTGTATTGCTTGTTGCTTCTAAGGAGAGTGCATTCATTCATTATTACTCATTCTTCATAACTCATGCTTGTAGTAGGGAAAGGCAGAGGGAGTGACTTAAAATGTTTGGAATCTTGATGGCAGAGAGAGGAGAATGTAAAAGAAAAGATAGAAGGGAAAAGAAGCAAGAGTAGCAGAAAGGATGGAAAATGCAGAGAGGCTTTTTTGTCCTTTCATTCATATTTATTACTCTCTGCTCTGTTCCTTTCTTTACCTTCCTTTGCTATATCATCTGTCATACTGCAAGCTTTGAGAACATTGTGCTCAGATACAATGGCAAAAAGCCAACGCATGCAAGACGTGAACATGCCAGAGAGATTAACAATGTTCATGGGTGGAGGCTGTTTGTAGTATTGTGAGAATATCTCAGCAAGTTTCATACCTACAGAAAAAATGTCAAAACCAAGAAAGGGTTTGTCCTGAGCATGAGGTACAGAGGGCTCACAGATTTACAAAACTCAGCCAGTGATGGAGGTGTTTCACTGCTTTTAGAAGAGATTTGAATCAGTTCTTAAGGGAGATAAGAAAATGCTGGAAAAAAAATCCACCAGCATTTGCTCAAACTTTTTAACAGATTCAGTTCAGCTATATTCAGTTCCTTCCATATTTGTCCTTGATATACATTCTAATGAACAAATTTGCCGGTGATGAGACTAATAGAAACTGAAATCATTATGCAAATTATTCAGTGAAGGTTTTGGAATAAAGCATTGGTTAAGACTGGATTCTTAAAGATAGAAGCAACTAAGGAAATTTCATCTCTGCTCCATTGCTACACTAGTTATAAACAAAAGGACTCATATCTGGCATATTTTTCTATTAAAAAAGCTGTAATTCTGAAATTATTTAACATTAAAATGTTTTTCACGTTGAACTTTATCAGCCTCTTCAATGGAAAACACAGACTAAACATGCATATTTTATCGAAAACTTGTCAATTTTTTTTCTGTTTGTGTTTTTTCCTTAAAATGCTAAGTATTGGTTGATGTGCATTTCCCCTGGCAGTATGATCAAGGCCAGACCCAAGGAAAAAAACCTTAAAGGTCTCCATTTACAATGAAATATCACAGGCAGAACAAACCCAAACACACTACTTGCACCACCTTCTCTTAAGCCCTGCAGAATAGCTCTGAAATATAAGGTAGAGACAATGTCCAAAAAGAGTGGAAGTAAGGAGACAAAAAAACTCAAGATGGGGAAGATATATTGCATGTTCATGTTTCATGGTGGAAAAATAGCAATGATGTATTGATGATCTGACCAAATCAATTAAGAAGATGAAGCTTTTGCATGTTTATTACTGAATTACTAAATGCAAGTAGACGTGTTACTGCAGCAGCTGATGACATTAGCCCCGATGAGCTCTCTGGCTCTGTTGCTTGGTGCTATTGCTGTACATGCCAGTGCTGCAAGTCTCCAGCTTTGCTGTCCTATGCCGAGCAAGTGAATCCTGTGTCTGTGTGTCTTGCTGGTGCTATAAATGCAACTAAGCTCATCATACTTTAGACAGACTCCTTCAGACAATTCTAGGGACCTGGTAACCCACAGCATGCAGATACATACTTGACTGAAATTTCTAAAACAAGTGTTCTTTGTGGGACAGACATCGATAGTGGGAAAAAAAATTAAAATAAAAATTAAAAAACCCAATGTTTTTAAAGCATTTTGCTATTGTTACAGAAACACAGAGACATAGGGAATCTCAAGAAGCTAGCTTTCTACTCGAAGATATCTTTTCTATTAACAGTTTTCTTTAAAATATCTCTGCAATTATTATAATATTCTTACAGTGCTCCTCCTCATTCCCCTTGCTGTTTTGTTTTCCCTCATACGCAGTAAGTTGGTTGTCTGGATCTCTTCACTCACTGTGACATTAGGTACTTAAGCCTAAGGCACCAACATCTTTCAAAAGGTTGCAGAGGGTGGCAACACTTTTGTTCTGAAGATGAAATGCATCCCAGCACTGAATTCTGGATTTCAATTATTTCTTGACCTGTGCTGAAAATTTGCACTCTTTTTTTCTCTACTCCTTCTAGGAGGGAGACATTCAGTTATCCAAATATTTCTTTTGGACACAAGTATAGCTTAGTTGCAAAAAATAACTAAGTGTGTATGAACGGCAGACCTCATTTATAACTGCTCTGTTCCATATGGGATTGATTGTCTCCAGTAAGGACACTTAAATGGAGCTGAGCTGTTTGTGTTGGAGGCAGTGGCTGCAGAGCAGTATCATTTGGCAGTCACCAGATAGCTGAGCTTTCTTAGTGCTCCTCTGTACGTGCCCCAGCAGACATCATTATTTTAAAAGTCACTTATACTGCTTATTAGAATTCTGAAATAACAAGTTTTCTCTGCTTCTGCTAACTTTTTACATTTTCTTCTGCACTGAAGCCATGGTTTTACTTCTCTCCCTCTAAACAACCTTTTGCTGAGTTGTCTTTTTGATTCATTCCCTAATAATACAGCATATGCAATTAAAAAAATATTTTTTTAATTTAGATATAACACATATATTTGCTAAGTAAGGAATAGAGGGTAAGGAAGAGTCTAAGGATAAAACACCTCTTATGAAGTCCCCTAAAATAGAGATTATGTTCCTCCTTCCCATAGTGACAGCAAGAAGGAAGCTCACCAACTTCGACACAGGGGTTAAAACAGAAGGATCCAGCCCAATTAGCTTCAGCAGAACAGCACAGAAGGATTTTCACAAGGAATACATTCTAAAATGACACCTGGAACTTGACAGCACAGTATTTCAGTGTTGATTAGAATAATTAGTTTATATCTGTTATGACACTATCTCAAGTAATGTAAACTATAAACAAATAATTTGGCAATGATCTGGAGGAACGCTTTATGTGCAGCAACCCCTGAATAAAGTGCATAATGAAGTATCAGAGAGTCAGCAGCAGAAGCCCCTCTGCTATGAGACCCCTACATGTAGATGTCTATTTCTAGACTTTGCTTCTAAACTATCAAACATGTATTTAAAATAACATGACACCAAAACACAGACTAGGTCAGACAGGAATATAAGCAAACACTATCACAATGGAGAGACCCTTCAGTTTCTACTTAAGAGTAAATATGTCCATGCAACCATACCTATGCAACTAGAACTGCTGAAAGGACTAATTATGTTCTACTCATGTACCAAGGTTCTGAAAAACATCCTACTGAGAATAATAAAATATTTGATAGCAATGGATTTTAATGTCAGGGGTTTTGAAACCATTCAGACAGTGACACTCCAGAAGAACGCTTCTTGACTTAGCACACAAACTCCAGACAACAACAGCACTGCTGGTATTTTGGAAAGATGTTAGCATGTCGTTTAGATGTATTTGGATATTCTGTATTTCTATTTCAAAATAATGAAGTGGCCATTGAGTTCTGAAGGGATGTGCATCAAAAGTTGCAGGGTTTTTTCCTCACATTTTGCGAATACCACCACCACAGTATGAGCTTTACATGCCTCTATGGAGTATATGTACACTATAGAGTGTAACATCCCTCCTGATAATCAAAATAAAGCTTCATGGTCAGAGAAAAATGATTACACAACCATAGAAATGGTATGCACCAAATTAAGTTGATTTTTTTTCTTTTTTAAACATGAGAAATATAACACCATTGGAAAATCATGTAAACACAAGTAAAAAGGGACACAAATTCAAGTCCTGAATATGTAATTGCAGCATATTTTGGAGGTCGGGGGAAGAGACTATCTTAGATCTGACATAAATTCTTCTAAAGATGAAAAGCTATCAGAAATGATTGTCACCTCCACTTCTGTGCACTCAAGAGGGGAATGCAGCTCCCATGCTTTGTCTTGATAATAAACATGCTGTCATGAGCTGGAGCAGCATTATCTGTAAGCAGGAGGGCAAAAACCACACGTGCAGTTTAGATGCAAATGCTGATTATGGAAATCACCTTATCTTGTTACAGAGAAGCACCACGCTGTCAGGAATCTTCTGTCGTTGCATGTTTCTATACTGACCTAAACAATATGTCCTCCAGCAGCTACTGCAGAAACCCACTCCTTGGGTAGGATGAGAGGTAGGACCTGTGTAACTGCAGGAAGACTTCTGCTCCATTACAGCTGTAAGAATAGTTGTCTGCAATATGCACTCTATACAAGTGCACGTTTTAATTAAGGTTTAATCTCCTTAATCTCTGCACTAATCCTTGGTTCTCTTTCATAATATTCCCACAGACCATTCCAGGGTATTTTCTGGCATTGAAAAAAAAAAAATCTCAACTTTACTGGGTTTGGTCTGGTTTGACAGGCTCCTGTGTATCCATTTTCATCTTTTATTTTCTGACAGAAATCTGCTAAATGTGAGGCATAAAAAAAAAAAAAAAACCCACCAGTGTTTGAGCATTAATTGGATGAGAATGGTAATTTGTGGATTTGAGGAATAGCAAAGGTGCCACTAGAGTGTGTAAGTGGGCAGCTGGCACAGTAGCTTTTGCCAACATTTGCGTCAATGTGGGAGTACAGCAATATGGTAGCTGTTAACATTGTACTTAATAAATATCTCATCATATGTGAAGATATGACTAGCCTTTTGGAGGAAGAAGCTGAGTATTCTCTACATCCGCTGCAGGATTTTATGTATAATCTCAGCAAATGTCAGCAGGCCTTCATGGGTCCTTAAATACTGTATACATAAAATTGCTGTCTTGACGTTTAGTGTATGGGGAAATGGTGAAATAATTCACACACAGAATTACCCAGAGAAAAACAGTGTAAGGCTCAACATGGCACTTTTTCTCAGCTAACTCAAATCTTAAGGAAAAACCACAGAGGCCTGCTGTTGTCAAATGCACGTGACAATTTTTATCACTATGAGACTTGGTGCCTATGTACTATGTATATGTGCATCCACAAAAAGGAAGCACTTAAGTTATTTCCTTTTTTTGTTGTTGTTGCTGTTAGGTAGGACCAAAGAAATTGTTTCTGTTTCACATGAATTTGACAGAATTCATAACTCACAAAGATTCACCACATTCTTCTATTAGGAAAAAAAATAATCTAGTGTTAGGTTTCCGTTTTCTGGTCATGTTCTGTTTTCATTTTGCCATGACATTTCTCTCTGTGAGGACTGTGCCTACCCTTCTTTCTCCACCTTCTTCAAAGGTGCCTCAGTCCACCACTGCTACTCTTCTGAGCGTCATTGCTGCACAGCTACTAATTCTGAATAACTCCCAGAGCCCAATGCTCTATACTTATGCCAAATATATTCCCTTAGAAGAAAGCTCTCTATCATAAACATGTATCATGACATCAAGAACTGAAACTTTACCATTTTGAAGAGTAAAAACCACTGAGATTTTCAAGAAGTTTCATCTGTGAGCCTTCAAAAAGATTGATTTACAGATGCAAGTAGCAACAAACACAGAACTGGAGCAAATTCAGAATATATACTGTAACACTTGGCTTGATCTTTTAGTCCATTTCATTGAAAATGAACACACTAGATTTAATACGATGATATAAATTGCTATTTATTTGGAAGACCTATGAAAATACCCTAAGTTAATCAGTTGCTCATTTTTTGTCCAGTCCACATTGTCCACTAGTATCTAGCTGCTAGCCTATATATGAACTCCAGAGTAAGCATGCTTTTGTTGCATTTAAAATTTCATGATGTTAAAATGTCCTATCAAACCTCTAGTAAAACCAGCTGGCTATTCAAGTAAAGAAAATTTCCCGTTCAGTAGCGGTAGTGCTTATCCACTCTCCAAACCAGCTTCCAAAATGGGGATTCTACCCACAGAACATCAACCATGTTTTTAATTTTACAGTCGCAAAATCATACAGTCTTTTATGAAAGATTTCAGGAATGTACGGCAGTGAGTGGATGAAAAAATTACAGTTCTATATGACAGCACTATTCCAATCTAAAGTGACTTACTAAAGTGCTTCGGCTACTATGATGGACAGAAAAGTTCTTTTATGCATAGGAAATTATGTTTTATAGTTTCACATGCAAATATAAGAAGGGTCATTTACACTTCCTTGCTGAAAAATTAATGGCTTGCGCATTCCCTAATAAAATACTTGCAAGACGCCTCCTTAGTATAGCTATTTACATTCACAGTTATTGTCATAAGCATAAAAAAGGAAGATATTTTCTCCACCCTATCTCTTAAGCCTAAAAGCTTGAAATTTATATTGGTAGAGAAATATCAAACTGCAACATTCCCTCACACCAGAAAAACAAAACACAAAATTGCACCTTCTGAATGAAAATGAAGATTATGAAATGTTGCTCTGGGAAGTGAAATATCAGGAGGCTGATCTTAGCAGCAGGCAGCCAAGAAGGCCTATGGCAGAGGTGGGTATATTTTTTTTACTGCCAGAAGGGGGTCAGCCCACTGCCTGAGAATAGTGAAGAGCTCATGGGGACTGGCCAGCCCCAGGAAGGATAGAGGAGTGGAGAGCCCAACCACTCTGCAAAGTCATCACTTCTCTTCCAGCTGGAGACCAAGGCTGTATTGTAAACTGCCTCATTTATATTTTCCAAAGAGGTGAAAGAAAAGCCTCATGCAGCCATTGCCAGTCTGGCTGGACAGCAAAGACATTAAGGATGAATCTACTACTTGTTCTCTCCCAGGGTGTTTCCAGTGTCTCAAGGACATGGGAGAGCCCCGTCAGCCTGAGTGCCACACATTTGCACATTGCTCAGAGATGCATCACTCTATCTTCTGTTCCTAGCTCTTATTTCCCTTGTTGAGCAGACACTACCTAGTGAGTGAAGCCTGGCTTGTAGCCAGCCCATGGATAGAGATCCTAGCCTATATACACTGCTGTATGTTCGTGGATTTGATAATGACAGGATAAGGCTTAAGCCTTGGCTGTACCAGCCAGCTGCCTCCAGCGTGCCTTCCAAGTTCCAAACAAGTCTTAGGAGAAATGTCAGCAGGGAAATACTGTAAAATAACATTTTGTAGAGAAAGTAGTCTGCCATGACATATGCAGTGTTATGTTGACATGTTTTCTTCATCAAGCAGTAAACAATCTTATACCAAAGCAAGTACAGCTGGAGCTTAATACCCTACATAATTAGCTTTCCAATAACAATTCCAATAACAAATAATAAATCAGTCATCCAAGCATGCTGACCCATATGAGATTTATGAAAATGGAAGGTTATATGTGTGAATTTGACACAAGAGTGTGAAACGTGTTGAGAAATTTATAAAACCAAGTGCTCTTTGTTTTGCAGTGAACAACCACTCTGGTGTATTTTACAGTCCTAAGGGGCTTGAGGCAAAAACACATCAGATGCGCAGTAAAAGCACCTATTTCTCAAACTAAGTTCCAAAATAAATAGTCTGACATCCCATACAGTAGAATAGATAATTCTGTACATATATAAATAAATAAAACTCCACTCGGAAAACAAAACCAAGAAAAACTTTATCCTTGAGCATCTGGGATCCCAAGGCATTCAAGTCCAAGAAAACAAATCATATTTGAGCTTTGTTAAATGCTAAAAAGCCGGCCTAACCATCATTTCAGAAAAGGACACCATCTCTTACATCTTCTTCTCAAATCACATAGATATATTCCCCTCCTCCATAAATAAGTAAATAAATGTATTCATTTCATGGAAGCAGCCATAACCTTTTGAACATATGGGAGATCTGATGGGCTGAGATGCAGTGAATCCCTTACTTGCTGGCTTCAGGAAGTGAAACTTTTTGTTTTGAAAGATTTTTTTAGATAGTTTTTCAGCTTCATGGTTTAGGAGAAGATCAGCAATGTAGAATACAATTTTATGTTGTAAAACTCTGGAGTCATAGAAGAACCAGACAAAAATACTTAGTGTAAGCAGAGTAAAAATTGAAAGAAAAATGCACAGCAGATTAGCTGTACAACATGGGTATTCTCCCTCAAATTGCTCAGTCATTACATACTCAGGATTGCATCCAACCAGTAATCTATGATAAAATGTCCTTCTGCTTCCCACAGCATCACTGTTCCCCACTTTTCACGTATCTGAGCTTCTCAATGAATCTCATTTTCCCTGCAGGCAGTGTGTCATGTACTTCGAAGCCCCTCCATCCTGGTTTCTCTGCTCTCTGTCACCTTCCTCTTGTAGTTGCCCAGCTCTTTTCTAGTTCCCTTTCCTCCCTCTTTCCAGTCTCCCTCTGCCCCAGGACTGCCGTACCTCGTGCGCAGGGGGACCAGCTGGGATCCTTGCTTGAGGAGCCGCCCTTGCTCATGCTGGAGATGGCAACTTCTCCGTGGGCCCTTCCCCTGGAAGAGGGCTCTGCACTGCCCTCCTGGTGCTCCTCCCCCAGCTCCTGCCAGTCCGCTCATTCAGGCACAGAGAAGAGAAGTTTTGTTGAAAGCTGTGTTGGGGCCTCATGCAGGGAACGGTTCTGCCCACTCTGGCCACTAGCCAAACAGCAAAGACACCTGAAGCAGAGGGTCAATAAGGAACCTGGGACCTGGGATGCTACCAATCACATCCCAAAGCCATGCAGGTGTGAGCTTTGAGGTCTGAAGGCAGCCTGCCTTCCAAAGTCACTTTGCAGTCAGCAGGTGACCTCCCTTTCAGCAGGTATACTCTCCCAGTACCAGAACTGGGGAGGTGAGCCAGGGAGAGGAAGAGGTGGCCGTGCAGCCAGGCTTTCCCTGCCACCACGGCCATCGTATTTGCATTGCAGGGAGGTGATCTGGCTGTCTTTGTGGGGCCCTTTGGCAGGAGCCCAGCAGCCTTTCTGTGCCACTGCTCACATTGTACTGCAAGAGTATAAACACGGGCTTGTCCACAGCACTCTCAGCAGCTCTGGAGGAAATCTGTGATTGCCTGGTGTCAAATAGGCCAGAGAAGCTGGGCTACTTTCTGTACACGGGCTACTTTCTGTACACCAGCTACTGTCTGTATCCTAATTCCCTGTCTCATGTAGGAATATGGAAGTTTGCTGGTATCAGAAAAACAGGACAAGTAAGTATAATGGGACTGCAATAAATATTCTCAGAGTTTGACGCTACAAAATTGTCTTTAACACTCCACTGTTTCTAAAGACTCAGAATGGACAGTGTTTAACATTTCTCAGGACCATGTCAAGATGACACAGAGATAAATAAATGAAGCAGAAGATACATAATGCTTGAGAAGAAAAAAAAGAGACTTATTAGTGTGAGGAAAAAACTTATTTTAAAACCAGAAAAGACAATCTTAACCAATCCTCTCCCTACTCTACCAATATTCAAAGGCATAAAAGATGTTATCAACACCCGACTTCTCCCTGTCTAATCTCTCTGGGACAGGGAGGATAATCCTGGAAAACACAAAGACAAGATCTTTCATCTATGCAGAAACCATAATACCCTACTGCTAGACACTATGTATGAGCTACCAAAGCATTACACTGACTTTGCACAGATTTGAGTGACTGAGAACACACAAAATAGATCAGGAAAAAAACATCAGCAAGGTTGGCCATCTCCAAGCTTTGAGATGTCTAGAGTGGAAATAATTCTCCTGTACTTCCTGAACTTAATGCATGGACTTGAAAGCCTCTGGCCTTCCTTGTTGAGCATTCTGCCTCCTGCAGCCATGACACCGGTACTGGTTTAGTCTTCTAAAAACTGGGTGTCAAACTTCCCTTTGGCCCTACCATGTACTGATCAAAGGCTAACGTTGCTCCTACAGAACACTCTGGGGAAATTACAGTAGTGCTAGCAGAAGCTGGTGTATGTGTTACAGCCCCAGATCAGGCTGGTTGGTTGGTTTCATTTCCTCTGTTATCCCTTAGGCAGAGTTGCTTTGCCTATAAGAAAAGCCTTGCCTGAATGCAGAACCTGAAATCTAGGAAAGTGTAGGTGTGCAAGCAGACCTCTATCTGCTCTCCATTGCCCATCCCACATGGAGAGGGCAGAGGGGTGAAGCACATGTGCTAACAGACCATAAGATCATGCTTTAGTTGTCTGTAAAACAGAACATGGCTTTATTCATGAATAACTCCTTTTCTGCAAAGACAAAAGGCAGATTCTCCTGCCAACTTCCCCATTGCTGCAGTGATCAGCTGATCAATCTCTTTGGAAACTGATGTATATTATCTTTATTCCACTGTCTTCAATGAAGCTAGACAAATTTACACCCACTGAGAAGCTAATCCTTACACATTACTGCACTAGTGTACTAATGTACAAAGGAATATAGTTACAAAATCTAGTGCAAATACAGTTATGAAAAGAAAAATAATTTTTCCTAAAGGCTGTTACCTGATCAGATTTCTACAGGACCATAAAAGCACAGGCTACAGACTTCATTCTCTCTACCTTTCCTCCAAAATTCATGTTGTTTTAAAGAAATCCAACCTTTATAATTTTTTTTCCTATTCCAAATCAGTTACTATTTCCTATTCTGCATTTAATTTTTAATATGGTATTAAATACATACTATTATTAAAAAATCCATTTCCTTTTGAATTACTCAAGTGTTAAAACCACACTTCTGTGGCTAAGAGATGGTGCTCTGAAGAACAGAGCCATCTACAGAAATCTTTTTGATAATGGTGTCCTTCTTTCAAATCCAAACGTTTCCTTGATGTAGAATACAAATTGAGCTCTAGTGTATAAGTCAGCTAGGATTTCAAAGTTGGCCTTTATACTTTGCCATTAATTAATTCCGTCCAAGAAATTCAAACAAAGATACAAACAAAAAAGTTCTCTAAATACGTTACATAAGGCATTCAGAATATTCCAATTCATTCCCCTCCAGGAACACAGCAGAGTCAAAGAATAGTGTACACAGCATGTTTAGACTGTATCACAAGCACTAGAAACTGTAAGAATAGTTTAAAATCCATTTATTTAAAGCTCTCTGTTATAAGAGCTATTGTAGAGTATTTGCTAATCAATCTACACTTCTGAGTTCTAAACAATTACAGTCTGAATGAAGTGCACTTTTCTTCACTTTCAGATGCAGGAACAAAGAGTTTCCTATTAAAAGGGAGGAAATGAAAGCATAAGGCAGAAGACCTCTTCCAAAACTTTTTGGAGCTTCTGAGCAATTTAAATATTAAATAGAAAGTCAGAAACTCTTATTTGGGGTATTTTTTAGGGGGAAAAGATCTGAGAAAGAGACATTCTTTCCTGTTACACCCCATGTACAGCTTTAAGTCAGGTAGGATAAGTATTCTCTCTAATACAATGAGGAAAGCCTCCCAAACCTGGCAGAGAAAACTCATACAACTTACTCCATTTTTTTAAAATCTCATTTTGTTGCAACTATCACAACATAACTAAAACAGAGGTTGAGAATTTGGGTCAGTGGCTAGTAAGTAGAGAGACATCTTTCAAGCTGAGATATCAAAAATGGTTTTCACTAGGGAGTAAGCAATAAAACATGGAGTAGGAAGACAGGAGATATGTCTATTCAGTCTGAAAGTAAATTAAGAGTTTTCTTTTTCTCAAGATTTACTTAGTCCAACTTGTATAGAAACACAGGGGAACGTTATCCCCTAACATCTTTGGCATAAAACTCATCTGAAAAATATTCACTCACCTGAAAAACAGATCTCATAGACAGGGGAAGAGGCAGAGTCACAAAAGCTTTGTCAGGCTGAAAACTAAAGTGAAAAGTAGACTCTGTTGTGTTTCCCACTACCCCTCAATGCACAGATGCCATCTCCCTCCCTGTCCCTCCTGTGGCCTTTTGACAATCTTTTGTAAGAAGCCACAGAGTGGCTGATACCACGCAGTGCTACAAGCACCATTAACTTCTGTGAGATTTCCCAAGCCCATTATCTCCTAGCCTTAGCTCTTTATTCTTTGTAGCCCAACTCACAGAGAAGTAATTTCTGGCAGTTCCTTATTTGCGCAAGGATCTTATATGACAGTATTTTTTTATAGCCCGTCTCATTATTTTCTTGTAATTTTGTTTACTGTGAAGTAAGACTCAGAAAACTCCTACACCAAACTGATTAATTTACATGACTTAATTTCTGACACTTGATTGCAAACATGCAGCATGAGAAAAGAGATATTTGACATTCTCTTGGCTTTTTATTTAGAGGTAGACCTACAATAATTGACAATCTTAATAAGGTTTTAGGTTAGAATGACTTCTAGCATTTTCTGTGACTATTTCAGAAGATACAATTCCAATAAAGGGGAACAGAGATTAACTCCAGTGCCTATATGGGCATAGAGGAGCATATATCTTCATTTTTTCTTTCATCATGCTTATGATAACTAAGGCTTATGAATCACTATATTTCCATAATGCAAATTTTGAGGGTTTGGGAGTTTGTTTTTAACATATGTTCTGGTTAATGCAGTCTGTTTAAATATTCATCAATGTCTTTTAGGCACTGAACTACTTACACTGAAAACCATGGGAAAATTTTCATTTACATATTGTAGGAATCAGCTACTAGGAACAATCTAAAACCAAACCAAGAAAATAATCAATTATTTCACTCTTTCCTCCCTATAATGAATTACAAATGCCCTGACTCAGCCTTCCTGATTCAGCTTTTCTATTCCACCTGAAAATTGTAGATGCAACTAAAACCATAGTGAGACACATGCCTGAATGTGTTGTCCCTTTCACTTAAACATATCAAGTCCAAAGCAAGCTGATACCTGCATTCTCATCTGAATAGCTTTGTCATCTCTCATTCAAGAATTTGGATTTTCTCTGAGGCACATGGCTTGGAAATGAATCTAACACAATATAAACCTTTTTGTTACGTAATTGAAAACATCTCATCTTTCATACAAATACAAAAACTGTTACTTCTGCCTCTCCCACTCAGTTTAAATATAACTGTCATGTTATATCTTTGCAACAGGTTAATCTGCCTATACTTTACACTTGATAAAGGCTTGAAAAAGACTGCTTGACATATTGCCTGGATATTGGGTACAGTGTCTCTGTTTATGTCCCGGGAAAAGAAAAAATACCTCAGGAAATATAATTAATAACCACAAGGATTTTGTGAAGAATAAACAGAACCACCAGCAGCAATGAAATGTTGATTTTGATGGGACATGATCAAGCAGGATTTGTACTCCAGGTCAGAAACAAGCTAAAAAGTGTTCATGAAACCGTAGTAGCTTTTGATATTAACATGAGTTTTAGAGGAAAGAGGAGATTCCAGTTTTCTTAAGGAAACAAAGTCCATCTGACCCCAAACAGCTTTGCAATGTATAGACAGATATTCAGGCATGAAAAGCAGGCTGCACAATTTGTCCACAAATAGCAGTATCACGCAATGAAAATCTGTACTGTTATTGTGACTACAATTTATAAACTACGTAGTCGGATGTGTTGACAGATTAATACTTCCACAGTGTAGTGTGGGATGGTTGCTGATTATCCTAAGGGCTCTGTAAGGAAGGTTTCCATGACAGCATTGTGTGTATCATTGGTATTTTGGAAATGACATTCAGTTTTGATCTCTGACTTCTTCAGATTTTCCTGTTCCCATGAAATATATTCAAGAGGAAAAAAGCCAGGGCTAGCATGCATATTTTACATACAGCCAGGAATGCCTGGTAGTGATAAACTGTAGAACTATGTGATAAACCACAGAGCTGTCTGATAAATGCACCTTTTAAACACCTTCAATTACTTTTCCTACTCTCTGGCCAGTAAAAATTCTGTCTTGGGACTTACTCTGAAGTCTTACACTGTTGAACATGTTCAGACAGCTGACATTTCCAGTCTGGTGTCTACAGACACCAGAGAAGTTAGTTTCAATCCTGGGGAAAAAAAAAAAAAAGCTTTTCTATACATTAAAATGTGATGGCTGGAGCATCTAGCTCCCACAGAGCTGAGAATGCAGTTAGTGCTGAATGAGAGGGAAGAGTTGAGACAGGAAGAGCTTTAAAAATACTTCATATTCAGATGCTCATAAAAGTTTTTCCAAGTAAGTTTCTAATCTGTTTTGCAGCTGTCTTATTCTACCACATTTGCACAGGAATTTTCCAAGGGGTCTGAAAGAGCTAGCTACCCAGTTCCTATTGAATTTCAGTTGCATTCCACCTCTTAACTCCGACGTGCTGCTCTGAAGGCTGACATGAAACATAGCCTCTGTTCATGAGTTTAAACTAACACTGAGTATCTGTGATTTTTCAAGAACAAGGCCAAAATATGGATCTTATCTGCAGTGGAGGGAGAGGTCCTGTTTTTACTTCCTGCTAGTTTGGAACTGGGGACTTTTCTAAATCCACCTACGGCTCCGATAAAGCAAATTACACTATCACGTTATGCATATCTGTCTGTAAGCATGTATGTACAATAAAATATCTAACTAGTCGCAATCTCTTTAAGAAGCTTTTCTCCTCATCCATTTGAATTTCAAAGCGTAGCTAAAATTGCAGGAGGATTTTAATTGTATACAAGATTTGAGCTTGGATAAGTGATCCATATGGATTCTTAATCTTTTGTGGGCAGCCAGTATTTCTTAATCAATATAAAAAAGAATTCAATAATAAACACAAAGAATTGGCAACAATAAAAAAGCACGTATTTTCTAGTATGTTTGGAGGTATGGCACACAGGATTCCCTCTGATAAGGGAAAGAACATGTACTGTTTCCAAAGTGCAGCTTTAATTAATTGATTTGCTCACATTTCTTAGAGGACTATGAGAAAAATCCGAAGATATGGTGAAGGAACAGTATAGCATTCCTCAGCTATCCCAAGGGGCAGAGAAGAGACCTACCCATACACCCCATTCCTAAAGTAAATCCCAAAGTGTTTTTCTGTAGAAATGTCAGTCAGGAGCATTAGCCAATGGTGTACCACTTTTGTGCATGCTTCTCCATTTCAAGCCCCAAATGATCCAATAAAATATACCAACATATGTTTCCATCCTTACAAACGATTATCAGTAGTCCTGCCCTGTGTTGGGAAAGCAGTTGTGCTGGGGTATGGCATGGAAATGAGCCTTTTGCTCCTGTTTTGGAGAATGTACAGATTTAACTTGTGAAAAGCTTGTGTCTAAAGGGTGACCTGATATCCCTTGAAAACATGCAACATGAAATTAGAGCTTCCACTGAAATCTACAAGGGGAGGATGTGCTGGTGCACCACAGATAACCCAAAGCAGCACTTTGCACCGAGCTATGGTACTGCCTAATGTTTAGCACAGGAAGAATTTATCTGACAGACCAGGGCTAACAGAGAGTCTAAGGCCTTTGGCACAGAGCGAGCAGTGAGGGTACTATGTGCGATAGTAATTGGTCTGTCTCTCTAAATTTACAGCAAGAGAAGGGGTGAGATAAAGCCCTGAGGAAAAACACACAGATGAAGTAGGGAGATGCTAAGTTTATTGTAGCAACTTACTTTATCCAATGCTAGAGGAAAGCAACACTTAGTCTTCTTCAAGGTCAGGTAATATGCTCAAGAGAGAGGTTCTGGTAGCTTTTTTCTTCCAAAGGAAAGAGTTGGGGGTGTGTGTGTGTGTGTGTGTGTGTGTGTGTGTGTGGTGGTTTCTGAACTTATAGCCAGACTTGCTTTGCTATTCACCTGATTTCTACCCACAAGTCTTGTCTTACAGTCTTGTTTCATGTTCTTTGCATAAAGCCTTAAAAGAAATGGAGAAGTTCGGTCTCGGGGAAGATGCACAGTCTTCCATTTTTGAGGAAGGCTGGTAATTACAAGAACAGACAATAGTAAAATTGTTGATGGGATGCCCCTGGAATCTATGTTATGGTCCTGCATGCAGTACCTTACTACCTCAGCATATTTATAAAGTGCAGAGCAGCACTCACTTCCATACCTAAGGTTTGTTACTTTACAGGAAAGAGCAAATGAAGAGGAAGAAAAGTGCTGCTCAACCACTGTCTTCCACTTTTTTTATCACCAGGCTTTCGTTCATACTCTGCAAGTGGTCCCTATCCTCGCCTTAAATAAGATGCTTTGAGGAGAAAATAGATGTAGGCATTTGCAGATGCTTTGTGATACAGCAAACTGCAGAATTTCCCTAGTAAGCATGTGCTCCGAGCCCACAGAGCAAGTTGCACTTCCCCCTGCATCCCCAGGTCCAGAAACCTTTCTCACACAGAGTGGTGTGTTACACGCCCTGCAAATGTGACAACCAGCTTCCCTCTGTTCCAGAGTCCTCTCTGTAACGTCACTTTGGAAAGCACCACCTTGCATAAGCCTGGGAAGGCAATCAAACAGAAACCTACAGTCTAGAGCAAAACAAGACGGTGCCAATAGCAAGTTTTGATGATAGAGTGTTCCCAACCCAGACAATCTGGATACGTATCATCTCCCAGCCAAAGTCAGAAACAAAAATGAAGTATGAATTAACAAGGTATGAAGGAAGCCAAAGAGGATTTTGGACTTTCTGCCTTTCTAGATAGGCTGGCACCTGACAAGTAGCTGCAGGAAGCTGCCGTACTTACACTGGCTGCCCTGCACAGGGAGGGCTGAAGGAAGGCTGCAGAGGGCAGGTTCAGTTAGCATCCATGGGCAAAAAGAGCAGCACACTTCAGCAAATTAGAGCATGTAAGTGTGCAAAGCATTTAGATACCTTATTTTTAAAATTAAGTGTCACAGGAAAGTGAAGATAGATGTATAGATTTGATTTTGGGAAGAGTTTTGCTTCTCCTCAGAATATGTTGTACTTCACAAGTTTCCCTAAAATCAAAACCTTAAATAAACTGCACAGTATGCCAGTATTTCTTCAGCTCAGAAATGGGATTTCCTTCTTTGTTCTTTTTTTCTTTTTCTTACCAATGAGAAGTGCAATGAACACTTGAGCTGTAGAAAGTACATTATAAAACAGCTTTCAAACAGACACCATTTTATAGAAGCCAGTAAAATCCTATGGCTCCCTCCTTGATTTGACTCCTCTGCTTGACTGCAATGGGAGCTAGCTATGTAATATCTGATGCCTACAATTCACTAAACAGCAGCTATTCTGCTTTTTTCAAAAGAGAATACCATGCAACTCTAATCAGAGTTGATGTAAATCAATATGAGCCTTTACTTTCATTATATTTAAAGGGACACATGATTTATTGATTAGTGTATCAAATTTTAGCACACGTATTTTTTGTTTTGTCTGCAGTCAATCAGCTATAACGCACAGTGGATCTGTACATCCAAACGTCATGCAGTACAAAACCAGAGTAATAACAGGAAGATGTTTAAGCAACTATATTTTCTTCAAGTCTGTAGTATTTAAAGATCTTTACCCGAACACAATGAAATAATCTGGTGTCGTGCAAAAATTATTCAATCTGAACGTCCTTGCTTTCCAGGGTAGCTTACTGGATTTATACATGATGTGCTTTTCTAGGTATTGAAAAATAATTTAAAATTAAAAGCTAATTTATCTTGTGTTGTTGATAATTAGTTGAAACCAGCGAGGAGATGGTTATAAAACAAAGGCCACACACTGTGCTGCCATATGTCCTTAATATGCCTTTTTCTTCTTGATCTTTATTTTGGAGCGGGAGGGGGTTGTTGTTTTTTTTTTAAGCAATGTGGTCTGATTATAGATCTGACATGAGCTGATCACTAGAATTAGGTAGGATTCACCTCACTGGCTGTGTATAGACATGTATACTTTAGAGGTTTAATCTAACAACTCTCTAGGCTCCCTCTACAGTCAACACGGTAGGACAGGCACCTCACTACCCCATCCTCATCTTGGGATCCTTTCCAATGACCAGCTCCACCTACATTGCTGACCTTGGCTACATACCTGAAATTTATAAAGGCAAATACAGAAGATATGAATCCCAGTTGCACTGAAAGCTGTTGATTTTACTTAAAATCAACTTTACTTAATTTCACAGGTGTGACCCAGCCTCA
Organism: Coracias cyanogaster; assembly: GCA_033124195.1. Classification (NCBI taxonomy): domain Eukaryota; kingdom Metazoa; phylum Chordata; class Aves; order Coraciiformes; family Coraciidae; genus Coracias; species Coracias cyanogaster. Next base: position 13,478 of record JAVSBS010018128.1, on the reverse strand, counting down.
ATACCTTGCTTCAGCATTACAGCCATTACACCTATTTTCCGTGAGATTAATGCATTCTTTCAGTCAGGCAAAGGCAAAAGGGACTTGCTGAATCATGCCCTCATTCAAAAAGACAGACCGATGTTTGCTTGTTAAAGCTTGCATAAGACATTTGCCATCCTTAACAGGATTAATAACACAGTATTAAGGATAAAGAGAAAACCTACAGCTGTAGTTCCTCTAATGTATAAGAGTGGCTTTTAGCACCTTTGACCTTTCCTGCTCCCAGCTGAAGTGCAGAAATATCATTCAATTTCCAGTTGAAAACAAGGAAAAGGAATTTGAAAAATAAGTTAGTACTTATGAATAATACTATGATTGTCCACTGTGGAGGTGTTATCACCTGCTAATAATTCATTTTTTCCAGGCCATGAAGCACATCCATTATGTGTGTCCTGCATATTAGCAATGCTGGAGTTGGGGACAGAGAACACCGGTTTTGCTTTTGCTATGTGAATAAAAGCACGATCCTATGGGGATGACTCACTGCTGTTGTGTAAGCTTGTAAGCATCTTTTTTGTGACAGATGAAGGCATTTCAGATGAGCCTGCTTGAATTAGTGCTGTCCTCTCAAGATTGAGGACATTGTTCTGAAGAAGACAGACTTGAAATGCAACAAGATTTGAGCTAATGTGTTACTGGAAAAGAAATCCAGCAAAGATCCGCTAAGAAGTTTTCTTTACTCCAACAAACAACTCAGATTTTTGAACTTTGTCTCCAGTTACACTGCATTCCTGAGGCCAGGTGTGGTCATTCTAAACTCATTTTAGGGAAGTGGTAGGTCTGAAACATACACCAAAGGGCAGTTAGTGTCATGGCAATATTTTAAGAAGTTGTTTCAACAATAACAGATCAATCAGTTTCTTCAATTATTATTTGCAGGCTTAAAGATAACCCTTTTATTTCCTGCCTCCATTTTGCACTGAACTTGACTTGTCAGAACTAAAGTGTGCTCATATGAATTCCTCCTCACCAGCTCTGCCCAGCGTCGCTGCTGGACTTGTGTGAGCAGCTGGGTGCACTGCCACTGCTCCTGTCACCCTCTTCTCAGCTGCATCCAGCTGCTAGGCTCTTTCCTGAGAGCCCATGGATGCCCTGCCTGCCAGGCCCTTTGCTCCAAGGTCCCCCACTCCTCTCTGTGGCTACTGACTGTACCCGACATATGGCCTGGTGCATCTAGAGGAGCTACTTGGCTTGCAGGGCAGCACACATGCTTTGCCTTTGGAGAGGTGTTGTGGAGAGCCTGGGAAGTGGAGAGTTCTAGGGGAGTCCCATTTGTAGGAACTGGTACATTCCTTTATCAGAATACTTAAAATACATATGAGCTTTATAAACTTAGGGCTATTATTTTTGGCACTGGTTCCCACACTCTCACCCATCCTGGAAACCATCCTAGCAGGTACTGAACAGATTTCAACAATCATAGTGAAACAGGAAAAATAGTGCAAAAAATTATCATCTTATAAATGCAGTCTTGCCTAAGAGATGACACAAGAAAGATGCTACAAAGTTGAGAGACAAAACTCGTTTAACAGGCTCTTGTTCTTTAGTCATACAGAAGAATGTGTTTTCTGTTGGCTTTGCTTCCCTGGGCAACTGCACTGAAGCTAGAACACTTCCTTCATGTAGTCAAAATGCCGGTTTCCATTTTGTAGAGCTACATGATTCGATTTGCTTTGGTGGTTCAAAAGTTCAATGGGGAAGAGCTCCTGTGGAGAGGAGAGCGTGAGCAGCTCGCACTAACAAATGGGTGCTTGCCTTGGAAAACAGCACATGTCTGTTTGCATGCATCCAAACTGCAGGCTGCTAAAGCATCCCACCGAGAGTGAGCCTGGCAGGGGAAGTGACTTCACAGACCTTTGAGTCACCAGGAGTAACCAAACAAGAGCCAGAAAAAACATTTTACTATTTAAAAGGTAATAATTATATAGTGCTTGATACAGTTTATTGTACCAATTCCTGGAACTGGGAGGGAAAACAGTACCCAGTTGTTTAAGGAAAGCATTCAGAAGTAAAATCAGACTTCAGTTCTGGGTTTTGTTGTGACAGGATAGAGACAAAAGGATATACAAAACCCATAGCTAAGAAAGGGGAAGGAAAAGCTGGTAGCTGAAAGAATCCAAGCTGCTGCATAAGGACAGTAACAGTGTGCAAGCCCAAAGAGAATCGCCCCTGTCCAAGCCCACTTCCAGGGCAAAAATTAGTACAAAGGCAGCAGTACTTGGGAGGTGTCAATTATTGTGCCTTCCTAAGGTCAAGCAAAAGTATTTTCAGAATAAATAAATATAGGTACAACATACTATCCATGTTCACAAAAAGAGCAGGTCAAAGCAGTATTATTCCACAAGCACTACACATCACAAATAAATACCTTCCTCAAAAATAAAGTGTCCTGCGCTATTTCTGCTGGAGTTAGAAGCCTAAGTGACAAGAAATAGACCTATACAGTAAGCACAGATAAGAATTTTTCCACACTGATCTGCTACGTTTATATGGCATTTCTTTTCACGAAAGGTTTGAAAGATATTTAGCATGCTCTGCAGTGTTAACAGGACCGTTCAGCTACCAATATATACAAGCTTCTCTGTCATACCACATCAACAGCCAACCCCTCTTCCTGGAACTGCTTCTCTGTGGTGGGACAGGAGAGCTCAGAGGACGCAGGCACACGACTTGGGCAGCGAGGAACCTTGCAGCGAGTCCTGGTGGTGTGCACACTGCCAGCTCTGCCCCAGCACTCCCATTGGCTTCTCAGAGAGCACTCCGACAACCTCCTCGTCTTCAATTTTATTTGCCAGAATATTTTACATAGAAATCCTCAACACATTCCCCTGCACACACCTCACTGCTTGGGGGAACAGGCATGAGTGTGGCAGATGTTACAACCTCGCTGCTCTGCAGCTCCTGGAGGCACTCAGGGAGGCAGAAGGGGAGGACAGTGTGCAAATCCGCATCACCTGGCAGGCAATGATGTTCTTGGTGCTGTATGCTCCAACTGCCCGCTCAAAGATACACTGAAACCCAGCTAACCATAAGACTTTCCTGAAGCACCTCACCCTGCACATTGTGTACAGAAGAACTGCATGGAAGCTACATCCTGGGGCAACACATTGTACATAAGCTACCAGAGAAGCTGCACAACCTGCTGAGCTTGAGCAGACCCAAATAAATGATTCAGAGCTGAAGTTATCTGTAGAACACTCCCAGCCTTCTGAGCCCTGTGCTTAAAATGCCTCTTTATGACCTCTTCATTCTTTTTTCCCCCCCAACATAATATGAGATTATTTGAATGATGAAGCCAGATGCTGGTAGAGAATATTGTGAAGTAAAAATGTTTTATACATTGTGGTTAAAAAAACCCCAAACAACAGTTACTAAACTCTGTGGTTTACATAAAGTGCTCTTAATGTTATTTTTTAAAGGCACACCAGTCCTAGAAATATTCAAGCTGGGTGGTCAGTATTTTTATTTCAGCCTCAAGCAACTGGTGGAAAATAGGAACAGACAAGCCATGAAAGCTTAAGCCTACCTTTGGCTGCTTTTCTGGCAAGGAATCACTGCTCAGCCTGAAAATGCTGCCATAGTCTACAAGAAGAGAATTGTGGGCAAAAAGCAATCTCAGGATATGTGTCAGTTTTAATGTACGAGGCCTTAATCATGAAGCAGAACTAAGGAAAAAGTCCAAAACCACTGAGATCACTGTGGCTTTTTGTTTCTTCCCAGACAGTAACAAAACTCCTGCGTGTTGCTATTTGTTGTTTATTACGTGTTTGCACATCAAGAGCAGGTGAAGTTTTACTTGTAATTGTTCAGATACAGGACAGGAAACCTCAACCAAAGATAGGCTTCATTTCTGCTCTGAAACTGCCTTTTTTGCTGGCCTGAGATTGTTGAGGAATGACCTCAAATCCTGGAATGATAATCTGTGTTCTCATATCAAACAAGCTGCAAATACACTAAGAGGAAAATTATGTCAGAAGTCACCTTTAGCCACTCTACTTACTTTCAACCTTTTCCCCCATCACTTTACAAATAATAATAATAAAAATTTCTGACAGTAAGGATAGCAAAGCCCTTGAGAAATTCCCAGGAAAGAAATGCTGCAGCTTTTAAAGAGCAGCTTGAACACACACATATCAGAAATGTGTTTAAAGCTGTGGGAGTGCAGCCAGAGCTGCCACTTTGCAGCTGGGGAGACAGAGGCAGCTATAAGGGCTGTCAGGGTGGCACTTGGCGGTGAAAGAGTCCAACATCTCCTCTTGCCAAGGCAGGAGCTTTGGCTTATATGCTGAGGGAAGTCGCAGAACTGCCAGCCCCTAACCAGCCAAACCTGAAAATTTAGCTCTATCAAGATGTGTTTTGCTCATAACAATAAAAATCTAGGAGAGATTAAAAGGAGAAGAACCACGACTCAGCATAATTCATGGAGCATTCAAAAAGCTTTGTAGGTTCAAGCAGGTTCAAACCAATGTTTAGCTACTTTGCTGACAAAATAGGTTTTTCTGCTTTCTTCTTTAGAGTATTCGTACTTCTTCAGTTGCAGCTCAGTTACTTGTCTGCATGGTATGTCCATGGTTCTGTTCCAAGGAAATGGAAGATTGTGCATGGGAAGAGTTAAAGAACTCTACCTCGTTCTCAAAATCTTTCATCTAAAGACCTGATTGCCTGTAAGAGGTGCCTGATGCACACAGGCAGCCATTTTCTGCTCTCACAAACACAGCTCTAGCTGCTTGGTGTCTAGAGTTCCACTGCGGTCAATTCATCATAAACACTCCTGAGTTCCTTCCTCTGCCTGCAAAGGGACAGTTCTGTGTCCTCATTTTCACTATTAGGATGTTTTTTAAAAACTCCCCATTATTTAGTACTTTGAAAGCATGTTGACTTCTCAAGCATAAAATGTTGGCACCGATGTAGGCTGTGGAGTTTTATACAGTAAATTGATCAGATTATTTTGTTTAAAACTATTGTTCTAAATACAATCAGAGGTTTCTGGCTCTTGGACTGTATTCATTTTGGCCTCATCACAGCTAAAATTCTGACTTGAAGCCCATATAAATATTTGCCCTTTGAGCATTTATTTTTATTCTAATCATATTCATAGTTTGATTGCTGTTTTAAAGAAGAAAAGTATTCATAAATCAGATTAAATAAATCACTTTGCTACACAGTTCTGCCATAAATCTTTGTTATGCAGAGCAAGATATTATTGCCAGATTTTTCCTGCAACCTCTGTAAACATTTACTTTACAATCCTATAATTGCTTTAACATATTTTCATGCATGAGCTAACTATTCTCCATTAATTTTACTAGCAGGAAGATTCTGCATAATGTTCAAACTCCATAAAGTTGTACATGCATTCTCATTTATTAAAATACCCGAATCAGTCTTAGCAAATTCCATTCTGTACTTCGCAAACAGGCTAACCTCCAGCTATCATAGCGAGCTTTGCAATGAAACACTAATGAGTTTTAGGAGGGCACCCCAAGCCTAGTCAGAAAAGATCCATTTCAGCCTTTAAGCACATGCATCTCTGATACTGATTTATCCCGGAATACTGTGTGCATGTTCACACCTGAGGCCAGATTTTGGCTTCAAATTGAGGCGAGATGAATGGCTGGCAAATTAATATCTGTCTGGTTTACAAAAACAGAGTTCATGTTTTTCTGAACGAAAACAAAATTCATTTTTGGATCCCCTTCAGCTTGTGGACTGACTCTCCCCACATCCACGCGTGTGCTTTGGCAAATGCATTTGTAATGCAATAATATGGAGCCTTTGAACTCAGTATTGCTGGTTCAGACGGATAGTTTCTCAGTGTGTTCAGCGGCAGGCATTCTCTTTTCATAGTGTAGGTAGCAACAGTTAGCATTTACTGCAATGTGAAGCCTACGTGCTGCAGGGCTGTAATGTTTCTGAAAGATAGGCAAAGGCAAGGGAGGGGAAGGGACAGCAAGGCGCAGCAGAGAGCTCCCAGGCTGTGGCAAGGTGGAGCTCCCCGTCTGCATGCACCACATGTGCTGTGTGTAAGGTGTAGCACGTTGTTTGAGACCACTTATTTTAAAATATTGACAATTTATCACAATTATTATGAATATCGCCTGCCCTGTCAGCTTCTGCAGTACTCAGTGCTGTGTTCTGGAACTATAAAAATAGCGTCAGTGCAATGGAAGCTTTATTGCGGTCAGGACTGAAACACTGTCAAACCTACATTATTGCTAAGTCAGTGGAGCTGCTCTGCAAAAGCACGCATGGCTTTGGTAACCTGGCTTTGGGGTTGATAACACAGGGCCTTTCAGAAGACAAATCCTAAAACTCAAATGAGAGAACTGATATGCCACAAGTATCTTTTGCCATATGGCACACATGCAGGAGCTAGCTGAGATCCTCCAGTGCATCACTCAAAATCCTCTTCAGTGTCTATTTCAAAAAAATAAAAATCTAAGTATACATTGTCAAAAGACACCCACCCCATTTTTACCAGAGCTTTGAGGGCAAGGAGAAGGAATTTATCAAAAGCATATTTAAAGAAAGTTTCAGAAATTTTTAGAACTTCACAACTTTTTGTTTTTCCAGAAAAGAAAACCATGTTTCAGTCAGTTCAACTTATTATACAGTAACAGAATGTGTTGGGAGTTAATTATTATACCCAAATAGTGAAGTTTCCAGTGTTCTTTACTCAATATACAGGTACTTTCAGTGTGTTCATAGTGGCAGGCATTCTCTTTTCACAGTGTATGCATTGTAATATCAATATTAGAAGTATATCTTTCTGTTCTAGAAATATATAAATAGAGAGTCAAAAGAGAAACACAGAGATCTTGTAGCCAGACCTGCCTATTAAAGGCTCCAAAACAGTGTCTTTTTGTCAGACTAAAGCATGTTATATGCTAAAAGGCAGTCAGTAAGGAACTGGATACTTCAGCAGAATGTATCACTTTCTTCGATATCTTGTTCCAAGTGTAAATCACAGTTGTTAAACCTTCCTGTCTTATTATATGCACTCATCTGGCTGCAGCTTCCAGCTGATGTTCCTCCTTGTGCCTTTCTCCACTAGATTCAAGAGCACATTACAACCCATTAAGTATTTTTATGTTGTAATCAAGTTGCCCCTCAAGCCTCTTCCTGATAAAATAAACAGATTGAGCTCCTTAAACCTCTCCATGGAAGGCATTATCACTAGCCCTCAAATCAGTTTGGGAAATCTTACCAAGCTATGCTGTTTCCTAGCTGCTGCTTTTTTTTTTTTCTTTTCTCCTTTTCTTTAACCATGACCAGATCATCATCCCCAATTCCAATTTAGCAAAGTTATACAAATCAGTATCACCAAATTTTTCCTGTTTATTATGCCTCCTATACCCATCTGTGGATCTTTTCTCCAGTGCTCAATACGCACTGGGAGCTGCACATGGAATATTGTCTTAGTTGCCTGTCATTTTCAGCGGTCGGCACAGTGCCCCTTTCCATACACGTAGTCGGCAGTCCTTGTTCCTAAAGATGTAGCCTTCAAATGAATAAGTTAATCAGTTTGGTAAATGGCTCAGATATCTCTGATACCCTGCTCATCCTGTTACTTAATATTCTACCAATCACCGTTATCCCATTTTTAATGCTCACTCTCACGTTGAGAAACTGCGCCTACCATTTTTTTTAAATTTCACTAAGCAAATTCCTTGTTCTTGTAGAATGGTGGCGATATTATTTATCTTCTCTGTTCCTCTTCTGCATTTCAAAACTTTTAATGTATGCTGTTTGATTTTCCCATTCTTTTACATTCTATATTTCTAATTCCTTACTTTGTTTTCTCCTAGCGTATGATATGCTTTTAGCCAAAACAATATTTTCAAATTGCCCAGGAATAATGGCTCTTTGGCTATCTAGAAAAATCTGAGATCTTTGAGATTTCTTTGACATTTTTCCATGCGTGCGTATGCATGTGCAAACACACACACATCCAATTTCTCCTTATTTTTTTCAGCTCTGATAAAGTAGACCATAGGAATCAGCCACCACAGAGAACAGTGGCTGGAACTGGTCCTCTTTCTATCCAATATTGGTGTAAGCAGGCCACAGTCGCCAGCTTCTGGGTAAACACTGATTTCTGGCCAACCAACTCCTTTCCTCCTTAGAAATTAGGCTCAAAATGCAGCTACTATGTATAAAGAGCAAGAAATTTTGAAATAGAAAATATGTCTTTGCAATTAAGAACTTTAATAATACTTAGCTTTTGGTGCCTAAGAACTTTGACATAAGAGCTTAAGGCTCAAACTGACCTTCTCCCATAAGCCCTGATTTTTTTTCACCACATTTTGGAGAGGAACTTAGGAAATTGTGTGTCACATTCTCCTATTTTATTTATGACCCACAAAAGGTTCCCCACCAGTATCTCCTGATGGCCTTTGCAGCAGTAACGCATTTGAATCAGAACTAATCTCTTCTCATTCACCAATTTAACTAATACAAGCAAAGCTCTCTATAATATTCCTGTTAACAGGCACAGGCATCATCAGAAAACTAATTCAGGTCCATCCCCTTCTAGGTTCCTCATTTTCCCTAAATATTATCTGAATTCTGTGTAGCTCAAAGGCTTTTGATAAACTTGGAAAATTAATGGTTCCCGTTACCTTAGTACAGATCGCTCCATTCTCTATGGCTTAAAATCCTATCTGTAAAATCTGTACGACTTAGAAGCACTGTCATACAAGAAAAAGAATAAGCTGCTTATAATTGAAAGACATATTAGATTACAGAAGAATTTAACTATTTTTCTGGAGGAAGTCCACATGTGTGTCAATTGTAGCTGCTAGAACTGGGTCTCCTGGTTGTTTATACAGTTGGGGTAAAGACAAATTTCACTGCCCAAGCCAAAGCTGGGGGGGTGGCTGCCAGGTCCCCCAGCACAGCCCTGCCTGGCAGCACAGCAGGCTGCTGTGCTTCTGCAGCTCTCCTGCCGAACTGTGCTCAGTGCTTCTTTCACAAGAAAAGTGCAATGAGAAAACTGCTAATCCAGAACCCTCCACAGCCCAGGGAATTTTTCTCTTACTGTGCTGTCCCTAGATGCAAAGCTGCCCAGTTTGTTTTATGAATGACTAATACATTGCATGACTATTTCTATTTTTATTCCTTATTTCAAGTGACAGATAATATAAATGTGTTGCTGCAGCTTTACATACAACATGAGAAAACTGAGTTTTCAAGAAGCTTAATCTGGAGGCTCAACAAAGAAAATAGTGACAGCAGAGAAGAGCTAGCATGAAGAGGAGAAAAGCTCAGATCAGTGTGTAAAGGTGAGATCAGGAGACAACATGATTGACTATCAATTAGCTACATACTTTTTGCCTGTAATTGCCACCTTTTATTCTTGGTGCCAAGTAACACTAAGTTTATGAAGAGACCTAATAAACCCAAGATTGAAGTGGGAAAGGAATACAGGATTTACATAACCTAAGTGCCAAGGCCTTGACAAAATAGTCCTATTAAAACAATAGTCTTGGCAATCCCAGTCAACTGCTAAAACCAGCAACTTCCCAATACTCTTCCTGATACTGTGCTGGCAGCTGCCAGGGCCTCACCGCTAATGTGTGGGAGAAGTATTTTGATCACCACATACTGGTGTGGTAATGCACAGCTCTGTACTCTGACCTGAGCACCAGCTTCTCCCCTCCTTCAGTGAGAGGCTAGGAGAACAGCCTGCGCTCCCATGGTTACCACAGGAGAATGGAAACCACCTCACTGCCTGGAGAAAGCAGCTTTGCCTTTAAGAAGTACTGCACTCACAGCTTCCTTGCACTGTCAATTGCCAGCCTGAAATGACTAGTTAATTACTGACAAAAGTCCAGCTTTCCTGCAAATGCACCCAAGCCCAGTAGCTCAAGAATGCACAGAACATAAGGATGTTTAGTGAAAATTGGTGTGTGCTTTTATATACGGCTGCCTGGTGAGTACAGTGAAGGATTGGAGGTGCTTTTGTGTTTGAAAGCAGCTTTGTGCATAAAAGCTAAAAAATGCACTGAAAATTACCTCCTTTTCAAGTGAGACAGGTAGTAGTGGCACATGCAAACCATGCCATGCATTGTTTGTCCTAAGACTGCATCAACTATGAAATTATTTCAGAACACCTGATATAATCAGACAGCTCCCATGAGGCTTTCAGATAAGGATGGATACCATCAAGCCCAGCCATGGGATCATCAGCAGTGGTTAAACTGACAGCATAAAATAGAAAAAAAGATGAAGAAATAGTGGAACACCCATACTAAAAAGATTACAGTGGACAGATAATGCAGAAATCTTATTGTAGCTAACAATGAACAGGAACTAGCATCTGCATTGAAGCAGAAAAAGAAGTGAGCTAACACAACAAGACCAGTGACTGTGACTGCAGACTTGCTGAACTCATTAAAAGCCATGACAAGAAAGGTATAGGCACCTTATGCAAGATTTATGATGCTGCCTGCAGGAGAAGGTTTGAAGCAAACACTGCCAAAACAAGCAAGCAAGAATTAAAATCATATTACTTAAAATGAGTGTAAACAAAGTACATTGGCAACTAAAGAAGCCATGGGAATACCATAGGAAGTATCCTAGACATCGGGTCAGAAAACACTGCATCAGCACTTTGCCCTATACCAGGAATCATGAGGAAACAACATCGATGAACAGCTGCATGCCTGGGCAAGTAAATCAAGATTTCTACTCATGTATGTCACAGAAAGCTGCAAAGATGTCCTTGTGTATTTTCCATCCTATTGTGCTGTCTGCATTTTAGCTGGGAAACCACAATTCAGACCAGAAAAGTAGAATAAAAATGTGAAGCACTCATGCCAAAGTAACAAATTGAAAGGCCTGTGGAATAGGGTTCAGCAAAACACATGTGCTGGAGCAGACAGACATCTGATCCAATTTTTAAACCCTGAGTTTTCCTAAATCTGATTTATGTATTAACCAGAGAAAAGACATGAGGTGAAATACATGTGTTATTTTTTCTTTTAATATGTGCTCTGATAAAAAACTGAGATGAAATTTCTGTGCTCTAATTAGCACTACTCAAAGAATATTTCCTTTTTGAAGTCAGTGACTAGTTGAAATATCTCTTCTCCATGGCCTACAGTCACTCTCTGAAACAACAGCTACACGGGTTATTTTCAAGGCCAGTTGTTACTTTTGGCTGTTGCAGAAATTCTTTCTTTACCCATGGTTTTTCAAATTGAACTGGACATTTTCAACTAACATGACAAACTTCAGGCAGGGTGTCTTGATTCCCCACCTCCTCCAGCCCACATGCTGTCTGAAGAATTACCATGAGCAGAACAGGCTGATGTCCCTTCACAAGCTGCGGGCATGACAAGCCAATGCTGATTGCAAGGAACAGGAACAAACTCCTTCTCTCAGGCTAGTTCCTGATGGACAGCAGAAAAGGACCTTCTGCAAAGCCCTCCTATTACACAGGAGTTTAAAAAGCTGCGCGAGTAACACAAGTAAATTTGTACCACATTCACAAGGGAAAGAAAATGGGTTTTTTCCACGTCTCTTGACAATGTTGGTAAACACCTTGCCCTCGAACATCACTGCTCTGCTGTCCTCTTATGTTCCCTTTTAGCAGTTCTCTGCAGCATGTTGGTGCTGCTGCCCTGCTCTGTTAACTCTGTCTGTGAATGACAGCTTGAGTGGGGTGTGATCACCAGGTCATCTGGCAAGCCCTCATAAAGACTCCAATCCAAAAAGCCAATCTCTTCCTAGCTCCAAATCTGCAAGGCTTTAATGAGGTCTTGTGGAGAAGCAGCAGTTATAAGAGATTCATTAAAGATGAGGACATCCTCACATAAGCGACTAATTGCTCTAACTCACTAGCTTGTGCTGTTTGTGGAAACTGGAGCCTGCCAAGCCATGCTCTCCATTTAAATTGTTGCAATGCTTTGTGCCTGCTTTGGAACTTTCCCACTCTGCCCATGAATCAAAGCACATAATGGATTTATTTTGTTTTCATCATGACGGAAGAGACTTATTCAGATGGGATCTGTGTATACACTTGTCTAGATAAATATTCAACTACTGAAATCTATGATATTCTAAAATTTCTGAGCAATAATTATAAAGGTGTCATCAATAATATGTTCCCACATAGTTTTTAACTACAGGACTACACCCTTTCTAAATATCAATATAGCAAATATTTTGCTGCTGCAAGTCTGATTAAAATTAGAACAAGAGCCTAGCCTTTTAAGAAGAGATGTGGCAAATCACTACTTGATGAAAATGTATTTCCTCAGTGAAGTCAAAAAGCCTCTGACATATATGGTTTTGATCTTTTTTTAAAAATCCTTTTTGATTCGTCTGCTTGTGCTTTTTATGCATGCACCGACTTCCAGTTTACCCAAATGTGCCTTAGTTCTATCTGGCAAACTCATTAAAATATGGTGCTTGTCATTCATAATCTACATATCAAAGGTGATGTTTAAGGGTGTTTAAATGAAGGACTAGATAGATCAGAGCTGTTACTACCACTCACTTTGCTTAGAAATACATGTTAGAATCAAGCCAGTAGGTTTTGTCTCAAGTGTTGGAAAATTATCTCTCAAGCTACATTTCTACAGACAGATAACAACCTAGGAAACTGCAGCTTAAGTAATTTCATTAGAAGCATTTGGGGTAATATTAATAGAAAGTTTTGTAAATTGAACACAGCAAGAGATTTTAGATCTCAGAGGGACATTTTCAAAACAGGCAAATGGCAAGAGATGCCCACCTACATCTGCCAGCTAAGCATGGGTGACACTGTACCTGTGAAAACGTACCTCCAGCCCTGTCTTCTCCTCACCTGACCTGCTCAGTCAGGCAGCAGATGGGACATGCACCTCACAAGGACAGGACTTACTGTTTTGACTTGTTTTCCTGGATTTCTTGGGGGATTTTTTAATGGGAATATTTTGCCAATATGAATTGACATCCCAACTAGCTTTTTCCTAATGCAGTCTTATTGTAAGAGCAGACTTGAAGGAGCGGCAGATTCTCAACAAAGAAGATCTGAAGGAGAAGAAGGGCTCTCCTCTGCAGCATGGATTTTCCTTGAAGAGTCCCACTGGGCCATCTGTGGTCTCTGCTCTGAAGCTGAAGGTACTTTTGAAATAGCAGCTTCACTCTGATGCTGAGATTCTCAGCTGGTATAACTCTTCCCAGAGAAATAGCTCAAAGCTTTTCTTGGCTGAAAGACTGTTCAGTGTCCTTGAGGGAATGATCATGGTTAACAGCTTTGCACTACAGAAGGGTCAAACTTCGACCAAAAGGATAAAATTTACCTGATTAGAAAACAGTGTGTTGTATAGTTCACGGCTATGAAATAGTCATTTTCCCATTGTTGTGCCAGTTCAGCCATCACCATTTTATGCTGCCATCAGTTGCCTGATCACACAGGCCAACACTGAACTCACCAACAGCCCCTC
>JAVSBS010018125.1:0-12505 GCA_033124195.1 Coracias cyanogaster | reverse complement strand
CCCCATCCCTGGCACCATTGCAGGTGAGGTTGGCCGGGGCTCTGAGCAACCTGCTCCAGCTGCAGATGTCCCTGCTCAGTGCAGGGGGTTGGACTCGATGACCTTGAAAGGTCCCTTCCCACCAAAACCACTCTAGGACTTCTGACTTTGCAAAATCACACCTTGGCCTCTGCTTCCTGGTGTCCTGATGTTGGTGAGGAGCAAGTGCCTGGGCTTGTTTTGCAAACCATCTTTGTCCCTGCAGGTCAGGGGCCATGTCAGCCAGAGCCGAATGACGATCAGCTACGCCATAGGGAAGAACACCACCGAGGGCATGACCCACATGATGTGCATCGAGGGGACGGAGGGTGAGCAGCTCCCGTGTCCTGCCCAGACCACCTGGGCTGTGCTGGAGGCGAGCTGACCCCGCTCCGCATCTCGTTGCAGGCTGTGAAAATCCCAAGCCTTGCCAGTCGGAGCTGATCGTGCTGGAGCACGGGTCCTACAGCGGAGACCCTGTAACCAAAGTGCTGCTGCAGCCGCTGACAGGTGGGAGCTGGGGGCTGGGGCAGCGCGGGCACGGGGGGGCTGCAGCCCCAGGAGCTCTGACACATCCCGAACAGCACAAGATGCTGAGGCTGCACCAGCAAAGGAGGCAGAGATGCTGCAGCAGGACCTGGTTCTGGCTGGATCATGGTGGTGTGAAAAGCCTTGAAAGGGCTGAGCAGAGCTGAGAGCCACACTCAGCTCGTGGAGGACTCTGGTTCTCAGACTTGGGGGACAAACGCCATCTGGTGCCTTGTCACCTCTGTCATGGAGGCACCCACAGAACAGCAGTAGCTACCCAAAATGTGCATTTACTGCAACCAAAATCTAGTGGAAAGTATCTAGAGGTGTCCCTGCCCGTGGCAGGAGGGTTGGAATGAGATGATCTGTAAGGTCCCTTCCAACCCAAACCATTCAAGGATTCTGTGAAAATTACCCAGCACTGAGACAGACCAAAGTAAATCACAAGTTAGGATGCTAGGTGGGAATAGACCAGCACACAACGAATTCCTAAGATTTAGTAATATTCTTTTTAGCAAGATGAACCAAAACATGTGCCCACTCACTCATAAAGGGGAGAACCTCCCACTCAGGGGTACCCAAAAAGGGTCACTCACCCCAAAGTGGGTGAGGGCTCACTCAAGGATACATCCAGAAGAAATATTCACTCACCAAAGTGTGGGCGTGAGGCTCACTCAATCCTGGGAAGTCTCCTTGGACAGTGTCCCGATCCAAGCGGAGGGTCCACGACTGCAAACCCACTTGCTCCAAGGGGAACCAACTCAAATCAGCAGTCTGGTGGAGCTCCCTTCATACTCTAGTCAAGTCTGACCTGTGGTCATGCTAATTAGTTGGGGGCAAGCTCACCACAAAGGCAAGGCAAGGGTCTGAAACAAAGCAATCAAGTTTTAATGGCCATGAAGCCCTGATCTTGGGTCTTTGCAAGCCCTGGTCATCATCAGGTCCTTGGTAAGCCCTTGTCAGGGTGGCTGCATCAGTACCACAGTGCCCTCAAGGAGAGATACTGGTATAACCTGTGTCCCCAGTTCCACCCGTGTCCCCAATTCCACCGCTCCCACTCTCCCTGCAGGACGGACTCACCAGCTCCGGGTTCACTGCAGCGCCATCGGCCACCCCATCGTGGGGGACTTCACCTACAGCCACAAGAAGGACAGCAGTCCTTATCGGATGATGCTCCACGCCTACTACCTGCGCATCCCCACCGGCAAGGAGCTCATCGAGGTCTGCGCGCCCGACCCCTTCGTCACCGCGATGGACAGCAACTGGGCGCCCCACCACCTCGTTCACCGGCTGGATGAGACCATCCAAGAGCTGAAGGACAGGATGTCGCAGAAGGGGGAAGAGGAGGAGAGCCAGGAAGCCGTGCTTGGCGGTGGAGACGAGGAGGCACTGAGCGAAGCCAAGAGCCCGGAGACGGAGGAGCAGCGAGCCCGGTGCGAGCAGTGGTTGGCCGAGTGGGCTTTGGAGTGAGCACGAACCACATCTCTGCGTTTTCCAGCCCAGTGCTCCATTTTCGTCCCAGCGGGTCCCCACGGAGCCCAGCGCTGACTCCACCTCTGCACCCTCTGTATGCCATGGCTTCCCTCACCTCTGGGGCTGGGATTAGGCAGATTTTAAGCAGCGATGAGGATGGGTTTGTTTTTTAACGTACACATCATCCATCTGGCCACTGGATGCCCCTTTCCTAATTCCAAGCCTCAGCAGCAGAGTCTGTGTCACATACCAGCTTAGAGTGACCCCAAAGCTTTACGTCCCCCCCATCCCGGGGCTTGGGCACAGCCGGGGCGCACGGACGCTGCCTTTGCCGTGAGTATGATGGATGTATCCGAACCCCTCCGTGCTGCGATGCTGGGATGCTAAAATACCACCCAGCAAAGGGAGGGGAGAACACGCCGGGTGCAGCTTTAGTGTCCATGTCCCCTTGTCTCCGGCCTGCTGCATTTGTTGGCACGTGTTGTGTAGGAGATGGGAGCTCAGGAGGCTAAAGCACAGCCCGGGGTGTCTCTGGGTGGTTTACCAGCAGGGCTGGGCTGTGCGATGGGCGCAGGAGAGGTCCCTGCCCACACGCTTTCCTTCCCACCTCAGCCCGCGTGTGCTTTGGGTGTGTTTTTAAAGGTTTGTTGAAGGTAAGCAAGTTGGTATGAATGGATTTTAAAGTTTTTTCCAGGTTTTTAGGGGAAGAATCTAGCCTTTTAGCAGTTCTGGAATACGGGTGGGCTCTGAAATGAGTGTATTTTTCGTATTTTTGTGGTCAGACAGCCAGCAGCCCAAAGCTTTTTTAATAGATCTCATTCCTTCTCCTGGCATTGCCTTTTCCTCGCCTTTTATCCTGGGTGTGGATGGAGCCCCGGCTGAGGCAGGTCAGACAGGACAAGCCCCTTCCTGCTTTACCTGAACGAGGGGGAATTAGTACCAGGGTTTGGTCCCATCGCTGGCAGGGTGCTGGCAGCACCGGAGGCTGCCGGGGGCAGCTCCTTCATGTGGGCACTCAGCGGGCTCTGGAGCAGCGAGAGTGGCCGAGGACGTGGCTGAAGCTGGAAGAAAGGCTACGGACTGATGCCAAGAGTGGAAGGAGCTCGGCTCTCACGCTGCAGCTCGGCTTTGCGGGATGCCCAGAAGAGTTCCTCTGGAAATGCTCTTGTTTGCTGACCGGCGTTGTGCTGCTTCGCTCTGTCCTTGCCACTCGGCTTGTCCTCTGCAGCCCTTCGAGGACGCTGGGGACGGGAGGAGAGCAGGGCAGCTGCCGTGGGCCGGGGAGGGACGGGGTGGCTGGAGCCCGTGTGTGCCGAGCACCCATCCCAGGGGCATTTGGCACCAAACCGCCACTTCAGCGTGTCCCCAGGGTTATTGTCATCCCACAAGCCCCATCCCCTTTAAAAATGCACCTGACGGGGGTTTCACACAACGGCTGTTCCCACCCCAAGGGGGAATGGGTTGAACACACCGAAACCCTGGGGGGTTATTGCATCCCCGGGTGCCAGCTCACCGTGCGTGGCCGGGGCTGAGGTGACCATCACCTTGCTCTTGCTGTCCAGCACAGCGAGGGGACAGGCTCAGGGTGCCCGGCTCTGCCCTGGGCAGCAGGTGGGGACCGCAGGCAGGTGGCAGAGGGCTCAGCAGCGTTTGGAGGAGCAGAAGATCCATCTCCTTCCTCCCAGTCCCTGCCCATCGCATCGCCCCAGGAGTGGCTGGGGAGGGGCAGCTGCAGGCAAGTCCCGAAGCTGTAAATTAACGCCATGAACCTGTTTGCCAAAGAATGAACGTGGGTGACGTGCACGGGAGGTCTGGAGGGGTTATGAGTGAGCTTTGCAGCATCATAGGCGGGACGCAGCTGCCCCATCCCTTTCCGCGTGTCCCGATGTGGGAGCGGTCCCCACTGCGTGACAGGGACAATGCCGCCCTTGACCGTGGGGCTGGTGGTCACTGGGGGTGTCATGTGGGGACACACCAGTGCCCACGCACAAGGAGACACTGCTGGACCATCCATGCTGGGGGGCTGGCACCCAGCGCTCACCCCGTTTTCTGAGCCGAGGAGCCCCGGCACCACCCATCAGCCCTCGCACGTTGCACTTTGACCCAACATTGCAGGAATCGGTGATAAATCTGTATTCTCCTTACCCTGTGGAGACGTTTTTCCAGGTGCCCTTCCCCGGCTCCCCTCCTGCACCAGGTCCAGCCCTGCTCCATCCTCTGCCGTCGGGCTGTTGGGAATCATCTGTGAACCCACTCGTGCGGGGGGGTTGTGACGGGCCGCGTGTCTCCTGACGCTCTGTACAGCTTGCAGTGACCCTTCTTTGTGGTTGCACGTTACCGTAGTAAAGCGCTACCTGCGTATCCTGCGGCTCACCCTCTGGTCTCTGGATCGCGTGGGCCAGCGCGTTGCCGCAGCGTGGCCGGTGCCGTGCCGGGGGCTTCCAGGAATGAGCCCGGACCAGCAGAGCGAGACCATCCCCAGAGCTCCAACCTGGCCAACCTGTTATGTGAGCACCTCTGCTCATCCTCACCTCTTCCCCTGCCCGAAACCACCGGGATTACCTACCCGAAAAGCCTCCTGGATTTAGTAACTCTGACACAGATGATCGAGGATGCCTGAGGTGCTGGGGCAGATGCTGCTGCCCCGGCCCTGCCCCTGCCTGCTGCCCACCCCGGCCAACACCGGCGGCTGGGATTGTCCCGAAACAAAGAGCGGAGGCGGAAGAAAAGCTCCTCATTCCAAAACGTTGCCCTTCACCCTAGCAAGGAGGTCAGGGAGCAACCCCAGGGCTGCTGGCGTTTAGGGGGTGCAGAGAGAAAGGTGCCATCACACAGGATTTCTATATAACTCGTGTAGATCGATGGTCGTGCCTTGGGTTGGAGCAGCTGGGAAAGTGGGTGAAGACCCAAAGGAATTATTTGCAGTCTTCAGGTTGTGAGTTTTTCTTAAGATTATAAATCTGGCAAGGATGGAGAAGCAGCTGGGGAAGAGGAGGGGAGACGCACTCAGAGCCCACCACCGACCCACCAAGGACCCCAGGGAAGGGGCGTGGGCAGATGCTTCCTGGCACACTTGGGTTTGGGGTGGATGCTCCTGTGTCTGCTCCTCCTGAGGTTGTTTTGGGGTCAGTTTTAAGCTCCGTGGGGACACGGTGGATGCAGTGACCTGCAAAGGAGCCGTGATGCACCCGGGGCCCTCCTGCTCCAGCCACCTCTGACCAGCAAGCCCAGGGCAGGGGCCGTGTCCCATCAGCAGCCTGATGTACAAGTTTCTGTAATTTTACCACTCCAACCAGAGATATTTTTACAGCAAATCCTTCCAAAATAGAAACCAGAAACACCCGCGGGCGTTGACCAAGCCCTGGTGCTGCAGGAGCGGTTGCTCAATGCGGGGACGGGGACACTGGCCGGGAGCACTGGGAGATGGCAAACCCTGCTCAGCACTGCACCAGCAGGTCCAGGCACCCTTGGCGAAGGCTGATGCCTCCAAACCCTGGCAGCCAGCCCAGCTGACCGGGGTGACAGCTCTCGCCCTTCCCTTTGCCCGGGATAAACGCTCAGATAACACATTTGCTACCGTGCAGCGTCGGGCTCCGCTGGGTTTCTATCATGAAGCCTTGGAAAGGCTTTGAGTCCTTTCGATTTGGTTTCCGTGGCCGGTGCTGGACGGCATTTCACAGCCAGGAAAAAGCTGTAAAAAATGGGAATGGGATTGTCCATGAGGAAAGCCAAAAGGATCAGTGTGAAGGAAGCACCTCCCAGAGGGGTGCTGAGCCCATGACTGAGGACTCTGCTGTTCTGCACCCCAGCTGCCCTATAAATTATACCCCTGAATAGCTCAAAGGTTTTTCACCAACTGCGAGGACCTTTGTCTCCATCTAGATGCACAGAAATTACCAAACCAGAGGATTTCACTCGTTTGCCCCAAAGTTCACAGTGACCCTGTAGAAGGGGAAAAAAAAAACACCAAACCCCAACGAAAAAAAATCAAACCAGGATTGAAACCAGCTTTTACAAAACACACAGTTGAGAAACAGCCCCGTCACACCCCGTTTGCAGAGCAGCCTCCCCACCCCGCCGCAGATAAGTGCCGAGCCCATCCTTGGCCACCGCCGGCGCGTGAGGACCTGCCCCGGCTGAGCGGTGCTGGACCCTCATCCCGAGCCAAATCCCTCATCCCGAGCCAAATCCCCCTGGACAGAGAGAGAGACGACCCAGCGAGGCCACCACCGGGATTTCGGGAACGTGGTGAGACTTTGCGGCTAAATGACTCGCATCTCATTGGAAGGGCAACGAAGGCCGTGGCACTGAGCAGCCTGGCGATGGCGTTTCCAGAGCGGGGATTTGGTTTCTGTTGGGGGTTTCTAGCTGTGGAGTTGGGTACAGGGGGGAGGGCAACACCTGCTGCTGCTCCTCCACTGGGTTCCACTGGTTTTCACCCAGCCTGGGCTTGTGGGGAGCTGAGGGATGGAGGGGGACCCCGTCCCTGCAGGGCTCAGGTGGGGAGCGGGGCTCTGGGCATCAGGGCAATTTATTGTGGGGTTTCTTTTAATAACGGACAGAGAATGAAATTTTGTTTCCTGCTATATAGGATTTAAAATCCATCCTTGGCCGCGGGGGTTTGTGCCGGCACTCCCAGAGCGGGTGGGCGTGCTGAGCCGTCACAGCCACGGCTCCAGCCGGAGCAGACAAGAGGTTTGGCTGCAGGACCCCGGGTCCCTTCCCCATCCCACCTGGCAGCCAGCACGGTCCTGGGCATCCCTCAGTTTGGGACACGGATCCTGTTTGCACAACCCTCGCCAAGGACGAAGCCCCAGCGCAGGCAGCATGGTGTGGGTGGCCCCAGCAGCCATCGCTCTCTACCTCCGTGAGTTACACCTTGTTCCCCTAAAGCTGCCCCAGGTCCCTCTTCCACCCCTGGCGCTGGGGATGCTCCAGCCCACGCTGCTTTTCATTCCCATCCCGCTTGGCTTTGGTATTCCGCGCTCTCCCGTCAGCATCCGCAAGCGGGGGGAGTTTTTCCCAGCCGACACCATGCTAAAATTGGCACAGACAGTTTTCCAGGGGCAGATTGATCCCTTTTTACCTTCTAAGCCCACCCTGAGGCGCGGGGTTGCTGGAGCAGGCTGCAGGGGGGTATGGGGGGCTGCTCTCTGCACAGTGTCCTCCAGCATTAACTAGACATTATTAAACTGGACAAGAAAAGACCCCTTCCAGAACCAAAAGTGGAAGCTGCTTTACAACAGCCCCAAACCGCCTGTACGTATAGTCAGGGATGTTTGATAACTCGCTCCCGCTTCATTCCAGGTTTCTCCACTGAGCTGGTGAAAGGAGCAGCGGTGAGTCCCAGCACGCCGGGGCTTTGCCGAAACCTCGCAGCGGGTGCCAAGAATGGCAGAGCCACCATAGTTCCCCCAGTCCTTGGCTCCAGGGAGGCAAAGCCAGCACGTCCCTCTGTGCAGCTGGTGGCCCTGGCCCCATCCTGCCCCATCCCATCCCATCCCACCCCACCCCATCCTTCACCCAGCAGCCTCCCAGCCCTGCTCCCAAACTGCGGGCTGGGATCCTAAACCCAGTGAAGTAGGGACAGACCCGCTGTGGAAAGGTCCCTGCTTCTGAGAGCACCTGTGGTGGCTTTTGTCCCCGTGTGGAACCCAGGGCAGCCTCGAGGCTGCTGCAGTTCTCAGCTGATGGTCTGGGCACACTGATCAGGTCACATCCCATTCCCTGCTCGGTCCCTGCCATGAAAAGCCCTTCTTCCCATTCCTTGCTGGGGCTGAGCATCTCCCCATCCTTGTCCCCAGGTTGTCCTGGTCCTTGGAGCCCTCCTGGCCGCCACTGAGCAACACGCCAAGTAAGTACCAGCTCCAGCCGGGGTCTCTGACAAGCTGGGGAGGGTCTTGGGGGGTGCGGGCAGCAGGGCTGGTGTGACTGGAGGTTGCATTTCTCCCCACATCCACGTCACGGCTGCTGTGACAGGTCACTTGGGCTGGAGAGGATTTAGAGCCTTGCGCAGCCGGTTCTGGTGCTGGCACCCGGGCTGGGATTTCACCTGCATCAGTTTTTGTTGTAGCACAAACACACCAAGAATTTGCTTTATGGGGCTGACGCAGGTGAAACAGGAGCCTTCCCAGAGCCGAAATCTCTGGTTTCTGTGCTGGTTTCTCCTTCACCCAAAGCCCCAGGGTATGGTGGGCACCTCTGCCACCACCGCGGCCACGGGGATGGGCACCCCTGTGCCTGCAGCACATCCCCGTCGGCACCACCTCAGCATCAGGGAACATTTTCACGACGCCCCACGTTATTCACACTTACCCCACGCAGCCGTGGTCAGGGCGAAGGGGGGATTTCCCAAGGGAACGAGCAGGTTCATCCTCCACGGGGTGTTTGAGGAGCTGAAGTGGATGGTGAAACACAACCGCGTATCTCTGACACAGCCTCCCGCGAGGTTTCCAGTGCATCCCGGCCAGCGACCTGCCAGCTGCCGACATCCTCGCGTTTGCCCAGGGGCTGCAGAACAGAACGGAGGAGCTGAGCGGTGCCCAGGTGGGCAGGGGCAGGAGCGGGGGGTGCAGACCCCACGGAGCCTGACGGGGCACGGGGAGGGTGCCGGGGCGAAGGGGCTTTCCCCGCCTTGGCCTTGCCAAGACAAGCTTCTCTCTGCCCAGCTGTCCTGCCTGGCCAGGCTGCTCGCTGCCAAGAACCTGACGGATGATTTTGGCAGGTACCCGCCAGACCTGCTGCTCTTCTTTGAGTGAGTATCGAGGGTGGCAGACGGCCGCGGGTTTGGTGCCCAATTGTGCCATTCAGCTCTCACCGGTGTGGCCCCAGCACAGCCCCAGGAACGGGGGACCTCTGTGCAGGAGAGTATCTACCACCATCCCCTGCATCTGCAGGCACCTTCAGACCCATGTGGGGCTTTTCCAGCCCTGTAGAGCCCCTGGTCCTCTCCTCACCCTACTCCTCTCTGAGGTTGGGGCCACGCTGGCCATGGCACGGGGTGCACAGGGTTGGGCAACCCCAGTCCTGTGCCTGAGCTCCTCCCCAGGGCCAGAGGAGACCTCCAGCCCCACTTCACTCAGCAGCTCACTGCCTAGATGGGAGCAACAATTTAAAACTGCTTTCCTCATGCCCAAAAGAAGCAATGCTAAAGATCTCCTGACCAGACACAAAGGGCCCTTCACCCCGTTTCTCCCCACTGTGCTGACTCTTGCTCCCCACAGCTTGGCCAAGGTGCGTGGTGGGACCTGTGGAGAGTTTTACGCTCAGGCTTCCCATGGGAACCTGGAGCTGCTGCCCAGGGGCTCAGCCCGGCGGACGGGGCTGCTGCGTGGGGCGCTGGCCTGCCTGGTGAGTGGGGGGTGAGCCGGGGTGACCCCCACCCCTCTCCAGGTGTTGGTACAAGGGCTGGCTTGTCTCTCCCAGGGGGTGAGGAGCAGCCGCCTGGGCCCCGAGCAGCTCGGCAGCCTTGGGGCGTTGGTGTGTGACATGGAGCCAGAGACCATCACAGCCTCGGACCCTGGCATCCTGGAGAACCTGAAGCTCTGCCCAACACTGACAGGGACCCAACGGGATGCTCTCAATGCTGTGCTCCTGAGGGGGGGCACAGAGTACGGGTGAGGAGCCTTCCTCTGCTCTTACGGGGGTGGGTGATGAGCAGGAGGGATGGTGTACCCGAGAGGATGCTGAGCTGCTGCTTCTCCTGGTGGCCACAGGGATCCTCCAAGCTGGGATTTACAGACTCTGCAAAATTTGGGACCGCTTGTGCTGGCTTTGAACCAGACCACGCTGAGCTTGGTGGCCAAGGTGAGCCCCCTCCTTGAGACCTCGGGGCGAGTCACCCACCAGCCCGGCCAGCCCCAAGGCCCCGGGACCCAGCACCCTCTGTCCCCTCTGCAGGCAGCACGGGAGGCTTTCGGCAGGAGCATCGCAGCCGCGTACGGCAGCCAGGGACCTTCCCAGCGGGAGAAGTCCCTGACCCTCCTCAGGGCCTTCTCCACACCATCAGCTTCATCTCATCCCAGGCTGAAGCGGAGCACAGACCGTGAGTGTGTCCCTTTGCTGCAGCCAGGCTGGGCCCTCTTGGGAAAAATGCCCCCCAGGTTGGTCAGCATTGGGGTGCCCCCAGGGAGGGGGACAGGACCAGGCAGAACCTTGTGGATTCCTGGAAATGAGAAGATGGGGAAAGATGTCCTCAGCATTTGCTCTTACCTGGGAGTAGGAATTGGCAGCAGCAGCCGGGAAGGAGTTGGGAAGGGAAGAGTAAATCTCCCGGGCAGGAGCTGCACCAAGCGAGGATCCTGCAAGACAAGGGGATGCTCGTGCGGGTGACGTGGGAAAAGGTTCACCTCAGCGGAGAATGTTGAGTTGTCTCTAGCAGGACAAAGCGCACGTGGCCTGCAGCAACATCACCAGGTTCTTCAGGAGTGACTTTTAAGGAAGGAAAGCGAATAAGGCGCCTTCGTGGGCTGGGGACTCAGGGGATCTTCTGAGGGGCTCTGGGGCCACCGTGGCAGGACCAGGGCCAGGTGGGAAGGGAGGAAACACTGATGTGTCCACCCTGCCCGCAGGCTGCCTGTCCGTGCCCATCACGGCCAGCACCATCTCCAACCCCTACCTCATCCTTGACTACGACACCAGAGAGCAGTTCGAGCTGTGCCTGAGCAATGAGGTTTTAAAAGCAAACCTGGAGCTTCTGCTGCAACAGCCGCTCCCCAAGGACTACCACCTGGTCGTGAAAAAGAAGCTGGAGCAGGTGATGGGTGGCACAGGGCAGGAGCACCTACACAGCCCCCTGTTAATGTGGGCACGTACCAGGATGGGCAAGACCCACTGCGGGAACAGGCAATGCTGGCTGTGGGGATGAAGGGGCTTGAGAGAGTCGTCCTTACCCATTTCTGCCTTTTTTTCCCCTTCCCTGACCCTCTTTTCTGCCCCACTGGTTTGGCCCCACAGATTTACCCATCAGGGATCCCGGAGAAGGAGCTGAAGCTGTTGGGGCCACTGTTCTACCTGTACCCAGCAGAAGAGATCAGCACGTGGACTGTGACCTCCAAGGACACGCTTCTGGCCCTGCTCAGCCCCTCTTACAGCAAGCCGGGGGCTCCCCAGGTAAACCCACGGGGGACGGGTGCTGGTGAACCCCAACCAGGACTGCTTGGTGCTCCAGCCCAGCTCAGGGCAAAGGCTCTGCCCAAGGGTGGCACGGTGGTTTTGCAACCCACACGTGTTGGTACCAGGAGCATCTTCCTTCTCTGCCTGAGTGCAACCACGTGAACTCTGTTTCCCAGGTCCAGAAGCTCTTCAGCAGGTACCTGGCCCTGGGGGGCACCTTGACCGGGCCCTTGCTCCAGAAGATCGGTGAGGAAAACCTGTGTAATCTGTTGGAAGAGCATATCGAGCAAATACCTCCAGAAGCAATCAGGTAAGCCACTTTCTAGGGATGATTTCAGTCCTGTGAGGCCCCTGGGACTGCAGGGGAAGGAGATGGGGGGGTGGCAGACCCCCACCCCCATTTCAACTTGACCACATCCCACACCTAGCTCCTGCCCAAGCCACCAGCACCATGGCTGGGGGACAGACCACTCATCTCCCCCTGCCAACAAAAGACCTTTAGCTGCGGTTTGGGGTGGTGTACCCACCTCTAACCTGTGACCCTCCCTCCCCCCAGGACCGGACAACTAAGTATTTCTTCTTGCTCTCAAACCAAGAAGGACCAGCTCTACAGAAAAGCCCAGGAGGCCTTTGCTGACCAGGCTGGCACCCCCAGGGCATATTATTGCCAGATCCAGCCATACCTGGGTGGGTACGGCCTTCACCCTCCTTCCCAAGTGTTGGTGGTTGGACACCTCTTCCTTGGCCAGGGGGCTTAGCCACACTAGAGACACACCTATTGATCTCCAGCTCCCCTCTAAAAGTTGTCAGCACGGGTCTAGGTGCCCCATACGCTTTCTTTAAGGTGGAGCTCCAGCAGAGGACCTGAAAGACTTGGCTGAAGCTGGGGTTACCATAGACATGGACATGGACACCTTTCTTGCCCTAAATCCCGAAGAACTGCAGGTACGTCCCCGGCAGGCGGCTGCTGTTTCCCCACTGATGGGCAGGGCTGGCCGAGGGCTGAGCAGCGGGGTTTGAGGCCCATCCCTTCACCAAGTCTCTGGTTTTTACCTTTCTGAGCTTGCTTTCGGCAGTTATTCCTTGCTCTGCAGCTAGAGAAGCGCTTTGTGGTGACGCTGCCGTGAGGGTGAACAGAGACGTTGGTTGACGTTGGTTGTGTGTGTGTTGTAGAAACTCGGTGTCATGGATGTGAAAAATCTGCTGGGGAAAAACCTCCTTTCCCTGAAGGAAGCTGAAAACGAGCCCTCGGTGATGCGCTGGGTGAAGAGGCAGTCCCAGCGGGAGCTGGACTGCATCCTGGGAATCGGCCTGCAAGGGGGAATGGTGGAGCCCACCCCCCCGGGGACAACCACCCCACCGCACCCCACAG
>JAVSBS010018124.1:15375-25846 GCA_033124195.1 Coracias cyanogaster | reverse complement strand
AAGATGCAGCCAGCCCCTACAGAAGCCACACCCAACAAGAGGCTCTTCTGACTGATCAGCTCCTGGTTAATGTAGCTCTGGCCTCACCCACCACCCCAACCATGACCACCTGGGGGAGGGCAGAGCTACAGATGGGCAGGTTCTGCCTCTGGAACATGAAGCCAATAGGAAAACCAAAACATTCTGCTAGGTTGTGACTTATTCACAGGTCAACTCCAACTTGGGGCCCACAACTCAGACCCCAGCACTTCAACCCGCTATTACCAAATGCCAGTCCTGTATATATATGCTCAGTGTGATCAAGGGCTAGCTAGAGCACTTGAAGAGAGAGACAGAGGGAGGAGGCTTTTGGGCAAAATCCTGAATTACTTTCAAGACCAGACAGTGCTGCTCCTAGGAAAAACAATAGACTGCACAAAGACATGGAGTAGGGGAGTTGAGATAAGGCATGGACAGAAATCCAAAAGCCATCAGAGACTGAACGGTGAAAAAGATGAAGCAGTTTTGACTTAAAAATATTTGTAACAAGGTCTTGGGGTATGCCCATAACACCACATATACCAGTCCAGCCTGGCCTATTCATTCAGGACAGACACTCTGAAGCACTGCTCTGTAAAAAAAGCTCCACAGCTTCCTTTCTTCAGTCTGAGCAAGAACAGGACCTATAGGGAACACACCTGGATATTCTCCATCTTTGACATACTGAACCTTCAAACTTCAAAATGGGTCTAATTTGTTCTGGGTGGGATTTTTTTTTTGTCTGAAACACACTGGCCTGTTTTCATGTAAAACCAAACATCTGAGGAATCATCTGTGGACCCACTGAGTGAGGAAGAGTCAAGAAGGAGACTGGGTTCTCCCCCCTTGCACCCATCACTTGCCCAGGGTCAGACCTCAAGTAAATTACTTTGCCATCTCCACCTCGGCTCCCCTACTTGCAAAACAAAGACGAGGTTTCCTTGATTGCGCTTTGTTGTCTTTTTTATTTTTTCCTAATGAAAGACCCTTGAGTGGCTGGGCAAGAGGAGCCGTGTGAGCTGCAAGGGGGAAAACGAGAGCACCCAAGCACGGGGTGGGGAATCCACCCCAGCAGGGGCGAGGCCTGCGTTCAGCTCAGACAGCACACGGCGAGGCGGCTCCGGGCCCCCACGGGCACGGCAGCACACCCGCCGCGCCACGCAGCCCTCCCGGCCGCCTGCATTGCCACCCGCCCCTCCCGCGGCCGCCGCCGGGCCCAGCCCCTCGGCCGCCGAAGCACCTCCTCCGGCCAGGCGGGAGCGGACCAGGAGGCCGCCGGCGGGGTAGCGGCGGCGAGGACCGCGGCGGAGCAGAGCGGCGGGCCATGCAGCAGAGCACCCTGCTCCACCTGCTCGCAGGAGGGTGAGTGGCCCCGCGTAGGGCGGCCGGGACACGCCGCTGGGGAGTAGGGGGGCGAGGCTGCCCTGGGCGCGGGGCCTCGCCGGGCCCGCGGCCCGTCCTCCGGGCCCCGCGGCTACGGCGCCCTCTCCCCGGGGACCTCGGGGCCCGTTCTCTACTCCCGCCTGCTGCCAGGCCGGGGTCTCCCTTCGCCCGCCGCCCCGGCTCGTCCTTGCCGCGGTCTCCCGGCGGCCTTGCCGCCCCTGAGCAGCGAGGACTGTGGCGGCGGCCCGCACCACCGCGCCTGGCCGGCGCGCCTCGAGTCGCGGCCGCACTTTGCATCGGAGACTGTGGGCCGCACGTCCAGCAGCAGCTGCCAAGGAGCCGGGGGAGAGGAGATCCTTCTTTGCCCCATGCCAGAGGCTGCCTGCGCCCCATAATCTTCAGCCGCCATTTGTTGCGTGTGCGGGGTTCAAGTGTAGGCGCGTTGGTGTGGCACAGCCACTTAGCACCGGGGTGAATGTATGGCTCTGGAGGCGGGGAAGAAGGTGAGCTTCCCTGTGAGTCACGGGGGCCTTCGCTTGGTGTTTCCATCCAGTATGAGCTTACCGAGAGCAAGGGGGCAAGGGAGGAGGCGAGCCAAACTGGGGAATGAGGTACCACGAGGTTTCGAGTGCAGCAAATGGTGGAGCATCCTTGTCTTTGGGCGGGCAGCCAACCCTCTGTCATTACGTGACAGATTCCTACATGTCTTTTCTGGCTTTAAATAGTGTGGCTGATTCTGGTGAGTCACGTGTTTGGAGCATGGATCCCAGCAGTGCTGCTGAGTTTGCAGTGTTCCCTTGAGCAGAGCCCCTCTCGTCTGGTGTTTCACCCTTCCTTTCTTGAAGAAGCATTTATCATTTAAACCTCAAAATAACGAGCTTTAAGTTTATGATGTCCTAAAGCAGAAGATCTTGTGGTCCTCTGGACTTTGCTGAGTAACTGTAGAACGCCCTTGCCTAGACAACCACCTAATCTCTTCCCAAATTCCACCAGCCTGTTGGAGTCCATGTGCCAGTGAGGTCCCCGGTATAGGATGTGCTTTATTGCACATCAGTTAATTGTTCTCAATTAGTAAATTCCAGTTTTCTGCAGTTAATGCATTTGTTGTGCTGTGTTTTGCTTATATGTACTTGCCCTTTCTATTCCCAATATTTTGTATATGCTATTCTCTTTTACTAATTTATTTTTTTAATTACATAGTCCCTGCATCTTAGCTTTTCTTAAAATATTTTTTTCATATTTGTTAACTTCTTTCTTAAGGGTTTACGCATCCCCATTTTCCACTTTGGTTTCTGGAAAACTATGAGAGTTCAGGTAGTGAGAGGAGTGTCACTAGTGGGAGCTTTGTCAGAGAAGTGTCACTAGTGGGAGCTTTTTTCCAATTTTCCTTTTAAAATGTGAAAGCAAGATCTGAATACAAGTTCTGTTTTCTAAGATAAAATTACCTGCCTTCTCCAGTTAGCTCTTTTTGCCACCACTTTGCTTTGGGAGTATATGTTGTACTGGTTGTCAGCTGGTGCTCTCCATCATATTTTGCAGGAATTGCTTTTTTCCTAGCTTCTCAAGTAATGACTTTAGGGTTTGGTTTTTTTGCTAAACTGGTCTGTTTAAGCCCAGCGTTAGGACCCTTGGTGACTGTTCAGTTCCATGTGTTTTTTCATTATTTGCCAGTCCTTGCAGCTTTGTTCAGTACTGTGACAATCTTTGTCACCCATGGATTTTATAAAGAGTAAAATGTTACCTGCTGTCTGTCGGTGGAAAAAAAAAAGAAAATTATTAGGTCTAGTCTAAAAGTGATTTTCCTAGACTCCTGCTGGAGCACTGCTGTTTTCTTCTTTGCTGACAACTGGTTTCAGGGCAGGGAAAGAGTGGCGCTCATACTTTTTTTCTTCTTTTTTTTGAGATTTTGCGTTCTGATTTTAGTCTATTTAACATCTATGCTGTAGACAGAGTGCTAAGGCACTAAGTGTGCTTTTTGCAAAGCTGAAGTACGTTACATCTTTGGAGTTGATTTTGTGAATCCAGCTTTTGTTTGGTACATTCCATTAAAAATACCCACAATATAACACCCATCCACCCCCCCACCCCCCTCACTGATTAGTACAAGGTGTATTTCAAGTCTATAGTGATCTGATTCCTTAATTCTCTTCTGGCATGAATCTCAGGTCATATAAGCATATAATCTTAGCAGGATAACTTATTACACACTTTTTCAGTCACAGCAGACGTCAGAACTCTGTAGGTTAGTATATTTTCACAGTCCCCTAACATTTCTTGAGCATTTAAATCTGTGGGTATGAAGTCTCCTCAATCAGCTGATTTCAACATTCGTGGGCATGGAGTTTTTGTGCCTGCTGATTTTAAAATGTTTGTTCCAACTGGATTTTGTACAATTTTGCCTCCATTAGTATTGGCCTGAAAAATAGTACTCTTATGTACTCTTTGTGACAAGAGTACGTAACTTTCTCCTGAAATGTAAGAATTTTGGAGACCTGTGCCTTTCATATATTGTGAGCAGCTGTATCGTCATCTAGTGCATGATAAGACACCATAGTTGAGATTTCTTATAGTTTCGAATAACTGGTACACATTGTTTCCTTAGCTTTGTTCAGTGTTCTTTGCTCCCTGAAAAAATCCTTCTTAGTCTCACTGTTGAGCCATAGCAGCTCAGACGTCCCCCTTCACCTCATGCTCTCTTATGGCTGATTAAATGATCACCACGCTACAGAGTAACAATTTCTGTAACTCTTATTATTTATTTTTAAATTCTTGTCTATTGTCTGTGCGTAGCAGTAGCTTTAAGAACTTCAACTCAGTAAACGTTGGAGGTATAGGTTCAAATTCATATCCTGACATGCTCAGGTAGGGACTTCTTGAAGAATTGAGATGTTATGAAAACAGAAAGTTGTGTCCCCTTATACACTGTTAGAGAGAAAAATCTTTAGGATACCAAGTAGTTGCTTCTCTAAATCTTGTCCTATTGTAGTGTTTGCTCAGCTTTTAGATAGGAAGTTGAAACTGCTCTGTTCAGGTTTCTTAGACATCTTGATCTGTCACCACTGTACTCAGTCTTCTCCTGAACTGGAAACTACACTTCTGGTCAAGAAAACAATGGGCCTAGATGCCTGGAGACTGTATCAGGCAAATTAGTAGAAACTATGGTAAAGAACAGGACTGTTGGACCCCTGGATGAATATAGTCTACGTGGAAAGAATCAACATGGCCTGCCTCATTTGACTCCTGGATCACTATGTAGACTGTCTTGGTGTCTGTGCTTGATCAGTTCATCCAGAAAGCCTGAGCCGGGATGTTTACTGCTTTGCTTTGTGTTGTCTTCTGAGCCTGAGCTAAGTTCTTTGGTCATGTTCCACCTAATCCCAGACTCCCACCACTCATCATACCTCCTAAGGGAAATTGCTGCTGATTGGCTGCTCTGCAAGTCATTGCCAGTGCGTAGATCTGCAAAGGGCTTTATAAAGCAGCGTAAGTGTAATGGAGTAGCATAAGTAGTTGCTGGAATAATTAGCTGCCAGATCTTCAACTTACGGACTTCATTGCAATATCCAGGCCTCTTTTATTTATTTTTTTTTTTTCTCCTGTCTTTCTTCCCTGACCTCCAGGCAATAATAAATGAAACCATAAGAGCAAAAGCTGTGAGAGTGATTATATGTGTACACTGAGCTGCATAGGCTTTTTCAGAATAATTCTTCAGAAATCTAGCCATTTGCTGTCATATGTAATTCTGTTGATAAACTTGATTCTTCCCTGGTATTGTGTAGCTCTTTGGTTGGCTTTTCTTTCCTTGGAGCAAAGTGAGCTTTTTTTTAAGCTTCCATCTCTCCTCATTTTGTCTGTAGCAGATATGAACAACTGTTTTTTGTCAAAGCCTCTTTCATGACTGTTGCATGCAAGTTCATCTCAAAACAGTCTTTCAGGTACTGAGCATCCTCTGGAAGAACAGAGTGGTCAGTCAAAGGATGTGAAGGAGCATAAACTGAGAATCGACCATATCAGTTCTGACTTGTCCTGGGGTGGCAGAAAGGGATACGTGTCCTCTTAGCATTAGTGCAGTGTGGCCAGACTGATTGATGGTGATGGTTTATGAGTTTCAAAAATAGCTTCTGTCTGGTGAAGGTCGGGGTCCTCTTTCATTAAGCAAGTCGGCTGGAGGTGAGCTTGGCTGTTGGCAGAGAACACAGATCTTGCTTACAGGGCCTTGCAGATGTGGGGCTGAATGGGTTATGGACTGAAGACCCAGGCAGGCTGAGGGGTGGGAGAGTTTTGTG
This sequence comes from Coracias cyanogaster, assembly GCA_033124195.1. Lineage (NCBI taxonomy): Eukaryota > Metazoa > Chordata > Aves > Coraciiformes > Coraciidae > Coracias > Coracias cyanogaster. The sequence goes on along the minus strand of JAVSBS010018124.1, from coordinate 20,159 downwards.
CTGCCCCTCTCTGAGCCAATGCTGCTGTGGGGAGGTGTGAGGCATGGTGCCTGGTTATCTCAGCAGAAGATATTGCAGTGAGGTTGGGCAGCAGAAATGTTTGCTCTGGAAAATTCTGAATGCAAAGATCAGCAGCTTTGAGCTGAGGGACTGTGGAGTCCCTATGGACTTGGGACTGTTTGTCTTAAATACTGAGTGAGGTTAAGGAGTGAGGCTGCCAGGATATGTCCCAAGCTAAGCCGTTATTACGTTAATCAGTGTCAGAGCAGGAGGTCATGTGTGACGCAGGCTGGGGGACCTAACCTCCTCCTGGAGGGGAGAGATTGTGGATGAGCAGGGTCAGAATTATTGCTCTGTTCCTGCATAGAGGTCATTCTTACATGTGCTGTTCTGCCCTTGTTATGCCCTAGATGTGGTGGCACAGCTGGAGCCATCTTGACCTGTCCCTTGGAAGTGGTGAAGACACGTCTGCAGTCATCTCAACTGACACTGCGGCCTCTATGCCTCTCAGAGATACAGCTGCCAGGGATGAGTGTGAGGCTGATGAACTCCACCCCACCATCTCCTGGAGTGCTCAAGTTGTTGAGGTGAGTAGGATAGGGCAGTGTGCATGTTAGGACCAGAGAGGTGAAGGTTTGGCCATGAGCTGGAGAGAGAGGGGAAGAGAAAGAGATGGAGGTAGCACTTGAGCTGATGCTCTGGAAACTACAGGAGTGGTAGGAAGTTTCATCAGAGCACAGGTAGATAACTGCTCATGGTTGATTTGTGGTTTGAACTCTGAGTCTGCAAGACAGCTTTTGGGACTCTGAGCAGTTGTTCAGCTAGTGGTTTAATCAGACCTGGAATGGTGGTTTCAGCAAGAAAAGGAAGATAGGACTGAAGAGGAGAGGTGATGTGGTTGGAGAGAAAATGAGAGTAGGGCAGAAAAAAGATACTATGGAATGCAAGGAGAGGATGCTGCAAGAAGTACTGAAGAACTAAGGAGGAGGAGGAATACAAGAGCTCCCAGCTTAGTTATTCTGCTGATTTCTCTGCTCACTTCCTTTTGTAGGGCCATCCTTGAGAAGGAAGGCATGCGATCCCTGTTCCGAGGTCTGGGTCCAAACCTTGTTGGGGTTGCTCCTTCTCGGTGAGTACTGCTCCCTGAGGATAGCTCATGCTGTACACCTTTAAAAGGGCCTTCATGACAGCTATTGCTTCACATTCTGGAAGCAGTCTGGGCCTTGTGCTCATTGTGCCGCAGGATCCCTTCGCACAGACATTTTCTGTGCCTTCTGATCATAGTTGTAAGATGATTGCTGTGGACTTAGTATAAATGGTATCTGATGCCACATTAGACGAACCTGTGCTGGGAGTTGGAGTGAGACCCCACAGCAGTGCTGTCTCTGCTCCTCATAGGTGAGCTGTAACTTTTCTGTGTTTCTTTCCAAGCAGGGCGATATATTTTGCTGCCTATTCTGGTGCTAAGGAGAGGCTCAATGCTGTCCTTGTGCCGGAGTCCAAGAAAGTACACATGCTATCAGCAGCCTGTGCAGGTGAGCCTCTTCTGTCTCAAATCAGAGCCAAAGGGTCCTTCTGTCTGTAAGTGTAAGCAGATTTTGTTCCTTCCCCATTGCTGCTGCCATCATTCCTGCTCTCTCTTCTGAAGTTTTCTCCTTCCACACCTGGAGCAGTGAGTTCCTTGGCTAACCAAAACATTTTCTCACTCTTTGTTCCTCTTAGGCTCATCTCTTCAGGTCATGGATCTAGTCTTTACCCCTTCAGCTACTATCAGAAAAAGAGCTCCATCCAGCTGTGGGAGGGAGAAGGCAGTGTGTATTTTAGACTACTTATAAAGTCACTTCTGTTGATGTATCCCAGTTCTCTAACAAAATCTTCCACTCATGCAAGTTTAGACTGTTGTTTCCTGCTTCTTTGTAACACCAGGACCCGTAGTAGGGTTATGTTGCAGGCAGAGGAGCTAATTACCCCCAAACAAAGTCTGGAATGGGAGAGGAGGAAAATCAAATAGTCTGCCCTAAATATCTCTTCTGCAGCTTGCCAAGCAGAGTTCAGAGAGCTGATAGATCAGCACCTCCTCACAAACTCTCAGCATGATCCTGGTGCTCATGGCTGTCTTCCTCTTCTGTTCTCCAGGTGTTACCTCTGCCACACTCACCAACCCTATCTGGTTAGTGAAAACCAGGATGCAGCTGGAAGCCAGGTAAGGCAGAGCCACTCTGTGTCAAATCAGGACTGGTTTGGGGGTGGGGCTGGGATGGGTTGGGGTCTGCGACTTGCCATTAGAACATAGGTCTTCAAGGTGTGCTGGGGAAAGGTCATACAGTTGTGTTCATAACAGCATTTTAGGTCAGCGGAACAGTATGTCATTCTACCCCTCCCTGCCCTTTACAGGGTGAAGGGGGAGATGGCCAGGAATGCTCTCCAATGTGCCATGCATGTGTACCGCACTGAAGGCCTTCGTGGATTTTACCGTGGTATCACTGCCTCCTATGCTGGAGTGTCAGAGACCATCATACATTTTGTTATCTATGAAGCACTGAAACAGCAAGTGAGAAACAGCCATCATTCCCTTTCCCCACCGCTCACACTTTCACCGAACAGCCATGATTTCTTTGGACTAATGGGAGCTGCTGCTGTCTCCAAAACATGTGCTTCATGCATCGCATATCCACATGGTGAGTGGGTCCACTCTCCTTGCTTCTGTTTCCCTTGATGAGACATGCCATGCCTGTAGGACCAATCTGCTAGTATCGTTTCCCTCTTTGTCTCCCCAGAGGTCATTCGGACACGGTTGCGAGAAGAAGGGTCACGATACCGTTCCTTTATACAGACTCTGCAGCTTGTGGTCCATGAAGAGGGGCCCTTGGCTTTATACCGAGGGCTCCTGGCTCACTTGATCCGCCAGATCCCAAACACAGCTATCATGATGGCTACCTATGAACTCATTGTACATTTGGCCTCTTCCACCTTGTAAGCACGCTGCAGCACCTGGCTGGAGATACAGGGATCTCATGATCCTGAGAGTTGGTCTTTTTCCATGCTTGAGAGGTGGTGCTTTCCATCACATATCAGAACTGGGTCAGACATAGCATTCTCAGGACATAAGACTATTTCGTGCAAAGGTTTTGGCTCCTATGTGCACAATGTAGCCTTTCTTCTTTCTGGAGACTTGAATTATTCTGGTGCTTCAAGATGTCAGAGGACTAGTGTGACAGTCCCTGCTGTAAGCTCCCTGTATGAAACAAGGGCATGGAACTTACTGGGAAGGAGACAAAGGAGAAAGTGTAAGAGTATCTTTATCCTCAGCATGTTCACTTCTTTCATATCTTTCATGCCCTCAGAGGGGTTCCAGCTGTGCTACCTTCCTGCCCCTAAGGAGGATTTCTCATCCTTAGCTGCCAGCAAGTGTCCTGTTGTAGAATCTTCCTTTGGGTCCTTAACAGGTTGCAGCCATTGCCCTGAGATGTGTCAGGCAGCTGACAGCCTCTTTTTGTCCTGCAGAATCTGAATATTCAGACCCAGTAGATCAAGGGAAGAAGCACAACCTGCTATGAAGCACTATCCTAACAACTTACGCTACTGGGCTCATAGATGTGCTTTGCCAATATCTGTTGTGTTTCCATCCTCTCCCTTCCCAATAGAAAGAGGAGGACACCTCCTTCCCTCCGAAGTGCTGGGTCTGTTCTGCTACAAGCTGGAACCCCTGGTGTGAAAAATACTTTTATGCTGGTAAAGAAAGTGGATCAGGTGAAAAGACAAAGCTGAGGATTTGGCCTTTTTCTATTAATGATACACTAAGTGTATGGAAAGAGCCTTATTTTTTTTAAATGTAATCAATAATTTGGTTTGCTGCCTGTGTTATGCTGGCCTGACGGGCCAGGGATGCCTTCTGTTCCTTTATTGGTTCCTAGTCCCATGTCCTGGGGAAGGCTGCATTGTGTTTACAAAGAGTATTTTGACTCTAAAAAAGGTGGGGATAGGGTCAGGGGTGATGTGTTTTTCTTGTTCCAACACATACAGTAAAAAATGTAACCCTTCCCTGAGATAAGCCAGTAATTTCAGTAAATACATGCTCTGGACAATCTCCAGTCTCACATTAGAGGCTACACTGGTGGTTTCTTTCCCTGCTTGTAGTGAAAAATTGCAGAAGCCCTGAACATTTTCTTTGAAATCCATTTATTTTAAAATCCACTTTGTTTCCTCATCCTTCTTACCTTCATTCATTTAGTTTAGGAGTATCAACAATTTTACAAAGCGACACAAGCTGCAGTGGGTTTGTTTGGGGTTTTTTTTGCATGAAACGAGAATAAACCTCAAAAGACAACATTGAAAAAATATACAATATATATATATATAATATCTGGGGAAGGGTTGTGAGAGACCCCAGTCTGAGCCCTGTGGCTGGCTCCTTCCAAATTTCTGTTCTTTCCAAGCCCTTCCTGCCTCATAGTTTGAGCTGTGCCACTGTCATCTGCAAGTGCCCTAACACATGTTTCTAGAGAGCCAGATGGGGGGGTCAGTAATGTGGGGAATGTCCACAATGAGAATGGCAGAAAATGAAGGATCATGAGAGTCAGAAATGACAAAGGGAAAAGCGCGTGTGTACACGGTGGGGGAAGAAAGAAGTTAAAAGAGACACCTCTTCCTTCCAGCCATATGTTTTGAGGGCATCCATTGGGCTGTCATTTTAAAGCTCCTAGTAGCGGTGAGAGCCATTGCTTTTGCCGATGATGTGTGGGTCCTCCACGTCATTGCTGTCCAGGGAGTCGGGTGTCTCTGAG
>JAVSBS010018123.1:0-21834 GCA_033124195.1 Coracias cyanogaster | reverse complement strand
CGGGGGGTGCCCACCCGCCTCCCCTTCCACGCCAGCCGTGGCCGCCGAGGAGCACCCGAGCCCCACGCGTGCTCCTCTCGCCCGGGGCCGCGGCTTTGCCTCAGCCCCGGGGCGGGCACGGGGCCCGGGCCGCCTCCGCTGGTGTCACAGCGCGGGCGGGCAGCGGTCACGACGGGACGGGAGCGGAGCCTCCGGCAGCGGAGGCGGCAGCCGCCGGGGCAGGAGCAGACTCGGTGCCGTGCTTCAGCTGTGGCTCTGACATAGCGGAGAGGGAGGGCGGGAGGGGCGGAGGGAGGCTTCCCTCTCGGCGCCGTCACTCTCTGGAGCACCGGGAGGCGGGCTGTCTGCGCCCGCAGCTTGCGGCAGCCTGCCATCGCCGTTCCGTGGAGGGAGACTTTCTGAAATGCGGCGCCGAGAGAGGAAATAATACACCCGTGTGTAAGTTACCCGGGGTCCCTTTACCGATCTCCAGCAGTTGTAACGGTGTTCTGCTCGCGGGCCGTGGCTTGGGTGGTTTCGTTTCGGTTGTTGGTATTTGTCCATGGCAACCCCAGAACTTGTACTGTGCAAGGAACCATTGAAATAAATAGCAAGGAGGGATAATCAGAACTCTTTTTTTTTTTTTTTTTTTTTTTTTTTTCTCCCAGTAGAAGCAGGAAGCCTGCCTTCTGGCAAAGTAATAAGTCAGGCTGACGGGGGCATCGGATAGTAAGCCCCTATTTGAATCGTTAGATGTGGAGACATTTTTCTGTGACACCCCAGAGCAGTCTAGTGATGGTAGATGCAGGTGCACTTGCTGCATCTTTGGAGGAACTGCATGGAAGGGGGGCTTGCCTCCGCTCTGCCAAACTCGTCATTTCTGCAGTCCTTGGGTGGGAATGATCATCATGCTGACCAAGAAGATGCAGAGGGAGAATTGTCAATAATTCTTATATCCTCTGTAAAGAGCTGTACAGAAGAATTTTCTTTCAGCATGATGAGAAGGGGTTGCTAGAGGAGACTGTTGAGAGTTTGCAATTTTTCTGTTGAAATGGAGGGCTCAGGGGAAGCAAAATGCCCTCAGTTCCTGAGGTTTTCTTCCCTCCCTTTCTCCTAGAGGAGCCTGAATAGTAGGCAAGCATGTTAAGTCCCTCGCTAGTTAGCGTTTCTGCTGTTAAACAGCTAAAGGTAGAGGCTGTTCATGTGAGGTGCTTTACTGAATGATTTACAGGCATAGCACTTCATTGGCAGCAGCACATAGGTTCTGACTGTGCAGAAGCTGAGCATGGAGCATTGAGGAGGGCCCTTGGGCGTGTCAGCTGTGTGAAATATAGATTGGTTTAACCTTTGCTTTTGCTTCTAGCTTCCTATCTTTTTGTATGGGAGGGGGAAAGGAATTGCTAGTCATATTTCTGAATTTAGTCTGTTATTTTACTGTATTTTTCTTTGTGGTGGAGCGTTCGAGGGAAAACATTCTAAGAACACGCTTAAATCGCCATGAGTGACGTTATGTGGGGTTTTGTCTGGGAAATACTCCTGTTGACATTTGCTTCTCTCATTTTTCTGCAAAATGGGCAGTGGAGGTGTTACTGGAAGCAAAAGAGCGTGCGGTAGCTGCTGGAAAATGTGTTCATGTGGCTATGTTGCACTTTTTGCTCAGAAGCCTCCACTTTTTTTTTGGTAGCACAATGTGGAAGAGTTGGTTAGTGTGGAAAAGCAAGAAAACACGTCTTAATAAGCTCCTTTGCCATTCTGTGCTCTATGCTACTTTGGTTTTGCATTGTATATAATTCTTATTTCCACATCTATGTGCTTCCCAAAGGGCAGAGTCAGGTAAGAGTTGGCACCTGGTGACAGTTACCGCATGAGTTTAAAGGATAAGCCAGTACTGGTCAGACCAGCATTGGTATTCTAGGGCTTGATCTGAATGCTGCTACAACTGATAAAAAGCACTCTGGCTTGGATAGATTTCTGGATCGGCTCCCTGGCTGCCCATCTGAGTAATTAGTGATGTGGATTTGAAGTGCTGGGGCCTTAGGCATGGGCCCTAAATCAAAGTTGTCCTATGGATAAATCGCAGCCTAACAGTATGTCTTGTTTCCCCCACTGGCTTTGGGTTCCAGAGGCAGAACCTGGCTCACCTGTGTCTGTGGCTCCACCTTCTCCCAGGTGGTTGTTGGGGTGGTGGATGACGCCAGGGCTATATCAAACAGGAGCTGATTCATTTGTGTGTGGCTTCTGTTGGGGCTGGTTGCATCTCGTTGACATCTCTCGGTGGTGTCCTTCCATGTGAAGGGCCACTGAGGAGCCATCTCTGTCCGTTGTGTCTAGCAGGCGATGCTGGCACCACAGTGGGCAGCGGAGGAGCTGAGGCCACAGGAACCTCTGGCAGGATAGTTTGAAAGAAGAGTTCTGAGCAGATGCTGCTGAGTTCAGTGTTGGCCTGTGTGATCAGGCAACTGATGGCAGCATAAAATGATGATGGCTGAACTAGCACAACAGGATTCCAGCAGGGTGGCTTAGTAACAATTCCCAACCTTGTTTCTAAGCATTTAAAAATAATTAAAAAAAAATTCTACCTTTCTCTTATTTCACTAAAAAACAGTATATGCAGAGTATGTTTTTATTGTAAATCTTGCCTATGGTTTTGTCAGATTATTTCATTGCTGTGCAGCAATCTGCTTACCCTTGCAAGCTGTGGGTAATTCAATGGTCCGGATGCAATCCTGGATTTGTCTTTTCAGTCTGTGAATTAAGATACGCTGATATGGTCAATAAATTATCGCTTCCAATGCTACTTGGGTGTTCTGAGTGTAATGAGACCCCTCCTAGGCCTGCTGCATTTGTAACTCAAAAGATCTAAGACAAGCCTCTTGTTACCGAATGATGTCCTCTCCCACCAAGTGATTTACTCTAGTACCAGTATGGCTGTATGAACTCTGTAATGGGTTTTAACAGCCACAACAGCCAAATTTTGGTGATTTTCCTGTCTGGCTCTCTGGCATCTTAAATCAAGGGTGGCTTTGCTGTGATCTGTAGTCATACGGATGCAAGACTGGAGTCATGTTAATCCATTTCAGAAGCAGCCGGACTGAACCCAGTTTCTAACCCTTTCTGAATCAAACTTTTGTGAAGGTTTTGCATCATGACAAGTCCATGACTGAAAAAGATGACTGTCAGACCATAATGCTTTGGGGAAATAAATACCAGCTAAAGTTTACTAACTTTTGTGTTGGTAGGTATCTTTGTTGTCACACTGTAAACGGTTCTGCAAGCTCTGTCTTTGGATCTCTTTAATTGGTATTGCTTATGCATAGAGCAGGAGCAGATATCTCATACAGTAAACAAAGCAGCAGATTTACGTTAATGCTAATGTGTTTGCAGTCTGAGCCAAAAGCTTTTCAGGGTTATTGTAACATGCTGGGCATACGGCCCATCTATCTAAGTGTCTGAAGGAGACAAAAGTTATGGATTGACTCATTGTACAAATCAGCTCATCTGAAAGTCAGATTCTGCCATTTGTTGCCATCAGTAATTTAGTTGTGTTAAGTAGGGCTGAGGATGGATGGCAGTGTGGCTGGAATATTGAGATGGGATTTCTGAGATCCCAGGAGCCTTTCCTTGCATCAGCACAGGTTTTTTTTCTGTAACCTGGGGCAAGTCATTAGATGTTTCAGTAAACTGGGGTTGCTGATACTACCCTCTTTTTCACAGGGCAGTGTGAAGATTAATGTGTTACAGCCGTTTATGAGGGGACCATACAAATACAGTATCAAACAAAGCATTTGAAGCGTGTGTGCCCCGTACCTAACGAGATAATACATGCTTTGTAAAACTATCCTACAAATGTGCCTCGTACTGTAATATATTCACATATAAGCACGGACAGCCAAAGGGGATAAGTTTTAATTGTGGCAATAAATCCTGAATATTGATTTGGGGCAACTGTGAGCAGAGCCTTTGTTCATTGTCAATTATGAAGTAGTATTTGGAGACCATTCCAGTTGTTACATGTGACATTGGATTTTGTTGTGTTTTAACAATTAGAAGATAATGCAGACTTTGACAGGGACTTAAATATGTAATTCCTATGTGTTGGGGATAATGGAATGCAAACTTCTCCCCCTGTGACTCCTGCTACGGTAATCTAAAATTACTTAGGCGTTTAAGTTTGGGAGGATTTAAGTCCTCAAAGCAGTTCAGTCCCATTCATTAGGAGGGCTCCACAAAGTGAAAAGAGCTTGGTTATCTTGAACTATATAAACTCTGATATTCAAATACATACATACATATACATACAAAGTTACACTTTAAGCTTCGTAAGGAGAATAAACGGACAAGATAGTGTAGATCTGTGGGACTTCTGTCTGCTTAGAGACAAAATATTTGTGTTTCCCTAGAACAACTTTATAAAGGCTGGTTAATTACACAGAGCAGAAAGTTCTTAAACCTGTGCAGCAGCTTTAATTGTAAGTTAGGCTTCCTAAATGGGTCATGATGCACAGCAATTAGTCATAGACTGTTTAAGATATTTTTTATTATCTTATATCTAGCATATTATTATAAAGGGTGTTAGAGTTTTATGATCATACAAAATACACACCAGCCATGTAAATGTGACCTATGGTACACTGATTCAACATGGACTATTAAAAATAATTAAGCTCTATTGTAATTTTTATTTTGTGGCTCAGAATGGGTTTGCGGTTGAGGTCCTATAGTCCTAGTTCTTGAGCTTCATTGTCAGCAGTGTATTTTTTTGCTTGCATAAGAAACATCTCCACTAGATATTTTCCCATTTGCTATTTGAAGTTCTGTAGAGAGAACCTAATGCTGATTCTTCTGTTTTTTCTGGGAAAAAGGCGTAGGGCAGTGGTGAGATTTTAACACATGCAGGTTACTTAAAATAAATCAGTTATGGCTTACAATTATAACCCACCTTAGAGGGAAACTACAAAATTAGCTGCAAAGGAATTTTGCAGATTGCGCCTTATACAGAAAATGTAGTGTTCAGGATGGTTTTTGATATTAAACAGGAAGCACCTATTTATAAGAGAAAAAAAGAAAAGAAAGTTGATGACTACTAGAAATATGTATAGAATTTTTTTTTTTCAAAAGAAGAATTGATTCAAGAGTTGGCTTGTAAAAAGAGAAATCAATGTTATGATTTGAGCTGAAGTAAACGTGGCATTATGGGCTCTTTTCATTTCTTGGTCTTTTTAAATAGTGACAGCAATTTAAAACCTGAATTGCCTGCAGTTAGAGAGAGCTCTTATTTATCCATCTGCGCTCTGACCTGTGGAACAGCTGGGCTGACTTCATACCACAGTTTGCTTTGTGCTCCTGATCTGATGATCACAAAGATAAATGGTACAGCCACTCCTACAGCGTGGAGCTAGGTGCTCCACAGCCGGCTGCTGCCTCTCGTGCGTGTGTGTTGCAGTTCTCTTGCTGCATGAAGCACAGGTGCTGCTGGGTGTTCTGTGTGCTTCTGTGCTGTCACCCGTGGGAGTGAAGGGTGCTGAATGAAACTGCTGAGGACTGTGCTGCAGGTGTAGGTTGCATGCCTGGAAAGGAAGCTGCCAGTTAGGATGCCTTCCAGGGTACTCCTCAGCTTTTACAGGTATGCTGCTTTGATTCAGAGAGACAGCACAAATCTTTATAAATACAATTGAATCCATTAATCAAAGTGCTTCTTGCATTGGTGAGACTCATTTCCTTAGGTCATTTTCACTGGCTCCCTCCTTTGCTCTTTCATTGCCCTGAGCATTCACTGCTCCCAGGCGTTTGCACACTTGTTGGCTCCCTACAGTTGACATGTTAGGTTCTTTGCTATACATTGCTTAGGAAAAGAAGGCATTTCAGCTTTGCCTTTTTTTTTTCTCCATAAAATGGATTTTGAGTGATTGATGGAAAGGCAATAGATGGAGCGCATACACTGATGAAACAAAATTGTCGTGTACTATGGAACAAATTATTGGTTTACTTTTGAAGAGTTTTTTTTTCTGGGAGGTGAGGAGTGTTCAGCTGTTAGTGTTCCATAATGGTATCCGGTAATGGTGTACAAGCACTTAAAAGGTTTCTATTTCGAGTCTTTGAAATGACTCACTAATAATGTAGATCAGCAGCTCCTGGAATTCCTATGGCATAACATCTGCCACTGCAGGAGATGTTTCTGTTTGTCACAAGGGATTCAAAAATATACAGTCTTTTCTACTGTGATTTCTATACAGCTCTATACCATGAGGGAGTATAATGAGAGGTCCTCTCAGAAAATACCCACAGGCTTCCCTGCTTTCAGCCCAGCCCGAAGTGCTAAGTGTACTTTGGATACTGGGGGCTGCAGGGTGTCCAGCAGTGACTTGTGTCCAATGCAGGAAGGACTTTAAAGATCTTCTTCCTGTCCGTTGCCTCTCTTTGTCATTCCAAGAGAATGGTCATTGAATAGCAAATACAAATAGTTTTGAATGTATTTAACTTCACAAACTTAATCTACTGTTTGTGGGCATTTTTGGGTGGTTGGTTGTTCTTCTTTTCCCATATTTGTTTGGTTTTTAGTGCCTGAAGTGTGGCACTTAAGAATTTCCATGTATTTTCTTCATCATCTCTAGCTAGTTTTACTGGTTTTTAAACAATAGTTCCATTATGCACTACTGGTAATTGCCAGTTTCTAAGAGTTGTGTGTAATCTTTGGCGGTGGTTCTCTGAAAACATCTTAGTGTTGTCCAAGGGTTTTATCATATGATTTCTCTTGGGTTTTTCCCTTATCAAAGATGGGGGGGGACACACATCCAAACAACTGATATGTTGAGACTTGTCCTGACTTCATCTGTATGAATTTAGAGAGTGATACACCAGTGCATCTTACACTTGCTTAATTCCTACCCATTTTTAACCTGTATCTGACTGGTGCCTGAATGACTATAGATGAAATGACTGTAGTCATGTTGCTGAAACAGCTTCTGTAGAGTGTGCCATCTGTGACATGCGTCCAAATATTAATTTGTATTATGCACAAAGTTATTGAATATTTATCAAAAGAACTTGTATTAAAAAACAAACATTACTGTGGCAACTTTCAATTTTGAAGAAGGAGAAAAAAGATGAGCATACTATGGAACGATGTGATGGTATCAGTTGATCTTCTGTGATGTCCTTATGGTCCGAGTGATATGCGTGGATTGATGTGTATCTTTTCATTGTGTCCTTGGCTGATCTTCATTCTTATTATCGGCACCTGCCTACTCTGAGTGAGCATTTGATGTGGATGTTAGGATGGCTTCTGAATGCAGTGAAGTGAAGCTAATCTCAGCTGGTTTATGACTAGGAGGGACTGTATATTTAAATGCATGGAAGTCTTTATTTCATGAAATACTCTTTGATGTATGAGAAGGCTGTGCAGAAATTTAAGTTGTTGTGAAGTACCTGACCTCTGCAGTGTAAGTTAATTTGTAGATATGCTGCAAACTATTTGGGGCATACTATTCAAGATGCATTTTTTATCATAAGATTGTGGTCGTGTTGGCAGAGGATACTAAAATGAAACCTCAAAGAGCATGGAAAAGATTGCAATTCAGGGGAAAAAAGCAAAGACCTATTTGAAAAGGATTTTAAATTGTTTCTGTTGAAAATTAAAATTATTTCTGTAAAAACCAAAACCAGTATTCCATGTAATAAATGTGTAATGCAAACAGTACCATTGTTTTCTATGCTTTCCCCCTCCTTTATTTGGGTGCTTATTTATTTGTTTTTTGAACCATTGTATGACTACAAGAAATAAGAATATCCTTAAATACAAGAGAATCTTAGCCTTTCTTGAGAGAAAAAAAAATGCAAGCCATCTGTACTCTGCATTACTTAAAATATTTAAGCTACTGTTTACATATTTCCTTGCTTCAGTGAGAACTGGCATAGGAACCACTGAAGTCGGGAATATCTAAACTTGATGCAAAGCTTTTGCCACTGATCCGCGGAGTGCTCCTAGAAAAAGCCCTGAGTGAGGTGAAGATGGTTTGACATCTTTCCAGGCTTGCTCACGCTTACTTCATCAAACTGCTCTATTTTGCAGTCTCTGGTGCTATTTACTGGCTTTAAGCAAGGTTGACACGTTCTGCTTTAAACTATGACCCACGGACAGGTGAAATATGAAGAATGGAACTTAAATTGAAGGAAGAAATCCAAATGAGCCTTTCCTGTTTATAAAAGGCTGATAATGTCAGTACACTGATGCATGCAGTTTTATGAGAAGGGGCAATATTTGCAAGGCAACTTGACCGTTAGAAGTTTAGTTTCTAAACGTGCTAAGCTCCTATTACAACTTTAACTGTCTTTTCCAGGCTCTTTTAGGCCTTCTAGTTGTCTGTTAGGATCTGCAACATGTAAAGTCTTCAAATGTGGCTGTAAGTACTGTGCAGTGACAATTGTATTAGCATGTCATATATTTAGGCCTTGTGAAACAAAATAACTTGAATTCTTGCCATGCAAAAGTGATCACTGGTTAAATGATAAACCTTCAAGTTTCAGAAATGTAGACCAAATATTTCTTTTTTTTTTTTTTTTCAACTAAAACTATTCTGACCTTTTAATAATTATTTTGTTTAACTTTTTTTAAAGTGTTCTCTCTTTGGCTTTCCATATACCTGTCTGCTAAAAAATGTAACTATTTACAACCATCTATGGCAATATAAAACATGATTTTAACTGCACCTGCCTTACCTTACTGTCTCAGCTGTTTATGGCCTCAACTTCCTTAAGTCAGCCTGAATGATAGCACTGCTATTGGCTCTGTTAAAAGATCTTAAAAAAAAAAAAGGGGGGGTGGGGGGGGGGGGGGGGGACGGAACGGAAAAAGCTATTGCTATCTGAACTGATTAAAACCAAAATTTGCCTTTCATTTGCTTTATCAAGGCTGGATGTCTTCTGTTTTGCAGGTGAGAGATAGCAAGGGAAAAGGGAGAACAAGTGTTAGAGTGTGCGCAGAAATGAGACATTGTCTTTAAATTTCATTGTGCTCCTACATTTAAGAGCTTTGCTGCAAAACCAAGCATGCTGCCTGGAGAGGGGATTTTTTTTCTGGGTAGAAAACAAAGGACAATTGTAGCACCTTAAAAATATTTAGTTCTGCTTTGAGAAGTCTTTCCATTGAACGTCAGAGATATGTTATCAACTTACTATTCTTAAACTGGGAAAATCTTTCATAGAATAATGGAGTATTCAAAACTGCTTAACAGATTCAGACATGCAATTTCTATTAACTTAAATAGGAGCTGTGTGGGCTCCAAAATCACTTACATAGATTTGAAAAAACTTAATGTATTATTTGTCTGCAGTAGTCAGTGTTTATAATCTGCTTTGTACAAGATTAAAAATTCCTTCTCCCTATCTGGTGTACTTAAGAGAAGCGTTATGAAAAAAGTACCATATTCTTTAAAATTAGCATGAAATATTCATCTGAAAATGTCAATGTCAATAAATCTTTAAAGGGGATGTGATGTTTTCATGGATTTTAAAGAGTAAAAAAATAATTAAAAGGTTGTTAGGACTAAACTATTATAAGTAATGGAAGAATTGTAGTAAAATCTGGGAAATTTGGATCAGATTTTTTATTAAATGTGGTGAAATTTGCAGGAAAACATGGTGACTTCTTATTAACCCCTCAACTTCTGTACCCTGTGATTAGGACACTAGTTAAAGATGTGGCAGACCCAGAGTTGCTTATCTTCTCAGACAGAATGGAAACGCCTCCAGGGCCTGCAATGCCTACCAAGTATATTAAAGAAATATTTTGAAGTAGAAAGGTCCTGCATGACCTGAAAATGCTCTTTGTTAGGGCAGAGGTGTCTGCGTATTGTTGGTGACATTCAGGTGCACAAAGGTAGCACGTGGAAGAACAAGAAGAGACTTCAGTAGAGTAGCACTGGACACCAGAATGCCTGCACAGCCAAGTGCTTCTGCTGGGGCTGTAAAGGCTGAAAGCCAAAAGAGGAGGAGGGCGGCAGGGGAGAGACATATCTCTTATTATTAGACAATCTCTCCACTAGTCTAGAGTCCCAATTGTTTTCACAGTGCTGAAAAAATATATAAATGTAGGGGAAGTGGGGGATGAGTTTAGAGGACTATTCTCCCTTCTCATTTAAAAAAATCCATTCTGAAATTCTGTGTTGTCAGTTCTATGTTTGTCTGCAGTGTTAATGTTCACTTAGGAGGAGATTCATTAAGATTTATTCTGCATGAGTGCTCAAAAGATTTTTAAAGTGTGAAGTAAATGGTGTGGTTTTGGGTGGGAGGGAATGGAAAACAGAACACTTGACACGAGTGAGTTCTGAGGTGTAGGTGCCTGGTTCATGAGGAAAGCACGTGGTCCTCTTGTTGCTGCAGTTGGGTGCAGCTGATGACTTAGGTGGAGTTGCTCCTGGCTTTCATTTCTCAAGGGAAATGAAAATGAAATGATAAAGCTTTCCTAGCTTTATCCCTTCTTGCCTTTTTGGCCTGATGCTGTTCTTCCTACCTGGCCTCCTTTGCTCCTTGGTTGCTGCCGTTGCTTTCAGTCTCCCCTCATATTGCTTTCCTCCGAGATTCCCCAGGGCCTGGCCCTGTGTTTCGTGATTACCCTTCTGAAGAGGCTTCTGCAATCCTGGTGTCAAGTCTACAAAACCTGACCTACTTGCAAATATTTAAATTGCTGACAGGAGGAAAATAAAACGCATCTTGTGTGCTAGGAGAGATGTGGTTGTAGTAGTTACTACCTCACTGACATTTATTCCTGCTCTTATTGCTTCTCCCATCCCATGTCTCGATCCATGTACTGGCCTATAAGGTGTTTAGAGGTGAGCCTACTGCGTTTTTTGGTGCCAATTTAGTGATAATACAAAACATTTGGAAGAAATTCAGGTTTAGTTTTTCTCCCCACTAGGCTGGCTGCTATTGTCCTTCAGAAAAAAACCTCACTTATAGAAGCATAAATGTTCATTAATAATGTAAGAACTTTACAAATTTTTATTGTTGAAAAAGAAATAGAGGCTTACATATGAGTATTGTTTTATACTGCAGCAGAAGTGTACTGTTTAAATGCCAGTTCAGCCAACCAAGCCATGAACACTAATATGAGTTTAATGTTCTGTATGTTACGTAAAAATGGACAGCACTGATTTTATTGACCAGTTATTAGTTTTCTGTACTTTAAAATGCAGATATAATAAATTGCTTTAATATTCAAAGTACAGCATAACATTTGAATTTACTTATAGCACATCAGTGCAAAACAACAAAAAATACAGTTTGTTTCTTACGGTCTGTCATTTTTGACCATAAAGTTGTTATTGCAAGTTTAAAAATGAATAAAATGGGAAATTAGCTTGGTTTTCCATCTGAAGGTGTTGAAATAAATTGTATTTCAACTATCATAATTTGCTGGTTATCCTCAAAAAATACAGTGGTTCGTGTACTCTGCTTATTATTGTAGAATGTTGCTTAATTAGAACAGTCCAACCAGAAACAGTGATGCAGGAGGGGATGCCTTTGTAGACAAGAGAATACTTGCAGAACAGTGGTGAAGGGTTTCACCTGCTTCAGCAGGCAATGAAAGACAGCAGGAAATACTCCACTGACAGGTTAGTGGCAAGAGGATCACACCCTTAGGCCTGTGCTACTGATCTTCTGGCTTGCCTGCTGTGCAGCTGAAATCAGAGAGATGTGCACTGCACAGCCAGAAGCACAGCAAGTGTTTTCTTTGGATGCAAATAAAGCATAGCATAGTTATGGCATCACACAAGAATGCAGGCATCTGATTTCCACATTTTCTAAACCCCCTGGATTTTAGGTGGCTTTCTGGCTGTTCAGGATAAATTAAATGGCAAAGCATTTCTGAAGTGGTTCTGACATTTGTTCTACAATTTAATGTCTCCAGTTCGAAATGAAGAATACAGCTATAAAAATTGCTGAGCCTGTGGCAGTATAAATGTGAGCACCATTGTGGTGGGCCTGGGTTCAGAAGCCAAACCATCTACAGGTGGCAGCCAAAGCAGGTGTCTACAAAAGTGAATTAAGTTTCTAACAAACTGCACATTCATCAGCTCCTGTAACTGTTGCATCTCCTGGATCAAGGACTAGATTAAGTCTAGGTGGATATTGATGCCTGTAGGTGGTCAAATCAGAAAAAGGTTGTAAATCTTTCTTACTATCCTGCCTACAGCCTGATTCTTGGAGGTTATCTTCTGACTTAGCGGAACTCAAGGACATGCTGCACCTCAAGGACATGCTGCACCTCTCAAAAGGCCCTGCTTTGTTCCAGTGGCTCTCTAATTAGCGGAAAAAAAGCAAATGGGAAATTCCTCTAGCACAGTTGGAGTGAATGTTGGAACACTTCATGCAGGGCTGAACTCCAATTCATTAATGTCCTGTAGGCAGCCTTCACTACAGTAATGCCAAAAACTAGGCTGTGTTGTGCCAGAGGACCAGCTATACTAGCACACTCCAAACAAAATCCAGGCACCTCTTTCTCTGACCCTTGGCCTCCAGTTAATTAAACCTCACACAGATTTAAACTGTCACTTTAAAATAATGTAAGAGTGTATCAGTCCATCAAGGCAACATTGTCAGTGTCCACTCTTTTGCTAACTAAAAACATTTTGGTGTCTTGTTCTCTCTTTGATGTGGCTCTAACACTGAATATTCACAAGAGAAGATATTACAATCTTCATGTAGAATTTTCTCTTGAGTGCCTTGTTTTTCAGGTTGTGTCTCATGGTGTAATTTTAAGAGAAGTTGTGTTTTTAGTCCTTCCTCCTGTCCCAATTTGTAGCAGATCAGAACCACAACTTGACTTTCTAAATCATCTTAGTTGTGGGGCTCCTCCTCTTGCACCAGCAACCTCTTCACAAGGTAGAACTTCATGATGAGACCATATTAGGCTGATGTAAATCAGCAGAGCTCCTAAGCTGGACTGTGGGGTTTTTTTGACTTGTTATTGGGGCTTTGAAATGCTATAGGCCTCCTGCTTGAGTTTTGCATATACGGGTTTATTATTTCTCTTCTGAACTTCAGTTACCTGTGTAAATATTCTGGTATCATCCAAGAGAATATAAAGAGTAAGAAATATTATATTGGTAGCTGTAAAAAATGATGAAGACTTCCATTCCTTTGGTGGTGTGTTGGTTTGCTGGGATTTTTGTTTGGTTTGGTTTTTGCGTGGTCTCTGATGTGCTAGCTAGAAGAGGTACAACATGGTTTGTTGTGACTTCTAAGGAATTTGTAGTCCTAATAGAATATTCTAGAGTATTGTCTCTGCACTTTGGGGACTTCCATCCATTCTGATTAGATTTTTTGCAGCTTTATTGCTGAATGTGACCAGATATCAGCTGATGCTTATTATTCTGGAAAGAGAAAGATGTGGCAGGAGAGCACAGAAGGTATCCTCCTCTGTCTTAGTAACATTTGAGAGGGACGTGGAGGTTCACTTTGTTGTCAGCATTCTGACAACTGTACTGTCAGCTGGCAGGAGCATCCTGCTGGTCACTTAAGAACAGTTATTTTCTGGCTTGACTGTAATGAAAATCTTCTCTTGCGTTCGTTTTCTTCTCCTCTTGAAATTCCCCCTTGTGCTTTAACAAAGATACACTTCTGCTCCCTGCCCAGACTCCCAGAGAGATAAATCCAGCTTTTGTTCTACCAAATTCTTTCAGCCTGGCACTGACAATGCCAGTGGCCTCATCTGATTAAATGTACTTCACTGCCATGCAACATGACAAATGCTTTTGGTTCAAGTTGAATGGTAAAGCTTTTGCAAACAGGAAAAACAGTTGTCAGCTGTCACTGTTGTGGTACCAAACATGCATTGTGTTCGAACAAGCAGACAAAAAGGCCTGTGAGGCGTACAGCAGATCAAATGGAAACCCTCTTAGGGTACATCCAGTTCTATTAAGACTTGAGTGTATTTTTATCAAGACTTGTTTAACAACAGAGAGGAGAACATCTGTCAGCAATTCTCAATGTGGAAAAATACTGTCTTTTGCTCTCAAGAAAGCCTAGAAATTGCAAAATTACATGCTACCATCATTTTCAAGATAGGAGGTTTTGAAATCTTAATTTTTGCTTACAAATGCAGCTTTTGACATAATATCCTGTAAAAAAAGGAAAAGGCTGGTTTGAGGTGCTCTGGAGAAAGCTATTTGTCTGCAGAGTGGTGACTGTTTCAGAAATTAAGGTATGAGAGTGAAATGGGGTTGAAAGTGATACCTGAGTGTTTGGCATGGCCCCGGTTATTGAGTTTCTTGTTCAAATGTACACAAACAGCTCTAAGATAGTAGACTTATCTAAGCAGGTATGTCTTTCTTTAATAAATATCTTTCTTAAATACATTTCTAGATACTTATTTCTCCGCCTTAGTCACACATTATCATACCTTTTGAAGTTCTGCTGTGGTAGTTAATGGTTCTGTGGTCAAATCACTCTGGGAATATTCCTTACTGTTCCAGAATTATGCACCAAATCTTACCAGCTTCTCAGTGTTCTTATCCCTGCCCCACTGAAGAAGTAGAATTTTGTTTGTTTATTATTGGAGATGTCTACCTTGCCACTTACAGGCAGACCTGTCCGCTCACTCCAATTTTCCAGGCTGGCTGGACACCAGCCAGTTCTGACCCACAGGCATAATGCACAAGCTAATGTAATAAGTGCTGCCGAAAGCCTGGGGTAACGTAATGAAAGTGGCAGGGCTTTCGGGGCAGAGCTTGCTCCTGCTGCTCCTGCCACAGATGCCTCAGACCCAGGCAGAGCCCAGCAGACACACTGTACCTTCAGATATGACAGCTACTGGGCAAGCTGTCTAATGGTGAATGTGATAGCTCCTTCTTCTAGAAGGCTAGATGTAAGAGGAAAATAATGTGGTTTTGCTCAAGCAGATTGCTCCGCTTATGTTCTAAGAGATGTTTTTGAGTTTTTTCTGAAACTCTGGGGTTATTTAGTCTGGAGAAAAGGAGGCTGAGGGGAGAACTTCTCGCTCTCTACAACTGCCTGAAAGGAGGTTGTAGGGAGGTTGGTGTCAGTCTCTTCTCCCAAGTTATAGGACAAGAGGAAATGGCCTCAAGGTAGACCAGGAGAAGGTTAGATTGGATATTAGCAACTAGTTCTTCACCAAGGGTTATTAAGGCCTGGCCCAGGCTGCCCAGGGAAGTGGTGGAGTCCCCACCCCTGGGGAATTTAAAAGATGTGGTGCTGAGGTACATGGTTTAGTGGTGAGCTTAGCAGTGCTGGGCTGACCTTGGACATAATGATCTTAAAGATCTTTTCCAACCTAAATGATTCTATGATTCTTTTTTCGGGGAAAATAGAGGAGGTGTGTTACTGTTGCTCATGCATCCTTTCCCTTTTGCCCCTGTTTTTCTTCCTCTGTCTTAGGAAAAGATTTCATCCTTTTTATCCTCTAGGAGGAGTGCAAAATGAAAGAGGTGCTGCAAGTTTTAGTCTGAATTTCTTATCCCTGTGGTTTTTTTCTCTTTTCATTATCAAAGGAAATAAGAGTTATTAGCGTCCTTTGGAGACACCTTATTTCTTCTAACTTGCATAATAATGAATTAAAAGTTATTGAAAGAAAAATGTCTGTGGTGACAGTCATTAAAATAATAATTGTAATATCTGTTTCTTGCTGTTGCACTTGCCTTTTCCACCTCCCTAGACTGTAAGGAAACTTTCCTTCACTAGGCTCTTCATACTAAACTAGGAAATGTTGACCTGACTGTTGTAAGTGGCTTAATCCTCAAACTGTGTCATGTGGGGCTGTCCTCAGGGTTATATTTTTATAATATGCTAATGGCTTGGTAGCTAGCGAGAGGAGGGAAATTACTGTGCCACTCAGCTAAAGAGCACTGAAAGTCCTATTTGGTCCTTAATATAGTAAGGATCTATCTTAATGCTTGGCATTCCTTCCTCCTCAGCCAGAGAGCTTTGTGACCTTCCATTCAGTTTAGTTTATATTACAGCTGTTTAGGAATTGCTAGAGCTACCAGCTTTGGGAGAATCTTCTAAGCCAAATAAAATAGTCATTTCTGCCATTGCTCCCTTTGCTTCCTGAGGTATCATCCCTCCAGGCTCCCCAGTAATCGCTTGTCATAGAGCAGGCAGTCACTTGCAAGTCTAGCAAAACTCTGTATGGAAGTTTGTGTTTAGTTTTTTTTTTTCCCCAAGCTACATTTACATTCTGCTTCCTTTTCAAAAAATTAGATCAGCATCTTAATTTTAATTAAATAAAAAGGCTACTAGCTGAAGCCTCTTGAGCCTGTAGCACCAAAACCAGGACGGAAGCCAAGCAGAAATGACTGCTGAGATAATTTCATCTCACAAGTACAGGCCTCAACTGTGTGTCCTTCAGCTTAGTTTCCTCAACCATATATTGAAGTCCAAAGCTGCCTGGCACTCAGTGAATGTCACAGTAAGCCGTGCTGTCGCCCTAGGGTTCGGGAGTCCCCTGTGAATACCATGAGTGTGGTCATCAGAGGACACCTGTCCTGAGAGTGCCAGTAAGAAAATCTTGGGTCATGTAGCAAGAAAGCTAGTGAGGTGTCACAGAAAATGTGTCAAACTAGCATTACTATATAAAGTACTTTATCAGTAATCTGGAAGTGAATTAGCAGCCATTCCTGCTAAGAGGTTTTTCCAACTGTCCTCAGAATTAATCTCTCTGTGCTCTCAGTGAATGCAATGGTGTATACTTATGGTGGACAATTATCTAATTACTGGCCATTAATGAATATCTGTAGCCTCTGACCCTACTCAGAGACGCAAGGAGCGTCATATTAATTGATTGGTCCCTTTGTTCTTTATCTCTCCTTTTTTCCTTGTTCAATATTACAGGCCAAATCCTGCACTATGTTACAGGCAAGGAAAAAATACAGTTGCACTCGCTGTTTGTGAAGATACAGAAGGGCTTTCAGAGAATTCTCACTGTGTGGGCTTTTTCCGACATGATTGCTCAGGTCCTGAAGCTGGCCTTCTGCCAGCTGCTGCTCCTCTGTCAGGGATGAAAGTCAGTGTGTTGGATCAGGACTTGAGCAGGAGAAGGAGGCAGATGCAGCTTTTCACTGCTGCACATCGGTACTGCCCCATCTTCCCTGATAGGGGAGCTTTGTGGAGATCCTTCTTTGGCTTCATGGTCCAATAGTTATTAGCTTTGATGTAGTGATGAATGAGATCACTCCCTCTGGAATGTCACTGATGGAGAAAAAATGGCAGGTTTTGGGTTTTAATGTTTCAAAGGAGGAAGAGCTAATGGTTGGTGGAGTAGCTGCCAGTTTCATGTAGTCATCTTTCAAAACTGAGTATTGCGTAATATGGAGACCCCAAAGGTATAGAAAACTTTGAGGTATTTACAACATTCGATCTCTAGTCAAAACTGAAATACATCCTAACTGCTTCAGCCATGTGACTTTCTTGATCATCCTCACAGCTCTTAAGTTTTTATCATGGTGATGAATGCAATGGTTGTCTTTGCCAAACTTAGGCTATTGGTGTGGTATGAAAGTGTTGGCATGAAACTAACTTTACTCTTGTGCTTTACCTTCTACTGGCTCCATTTTTTCCATTCCAACATGGAATATCGCAGGTATTGCTTTTAGAGTTCTCCAGAACTTCTTCCCTCCCCACTTCAAAACAACTGAAGATGTAGGAAACTGTTTCCCACAGACTGTTGACCTTTCTCTCTAATCAGATCATATTATGACCTTAGAATATTCATTGCCCTTCAAACAGCAGCTTTGCCTCCTGCTTTCCTTGTATACAGGTACATGCAAAGCCATTTCTTTTTTGGCCAGCGTTCTTCTGATGGTGTTTTACCATGGTTCCTATAGAGCATGCTTCTCAGAGAGTATGTTTTGTGCTAATTTGTCCTGGGGCAAGAAAAAATAAGCAATGATTCAGAATGTTTTGCCAACTTCCAAAAAAAAAAGCTCTGGAGGTAAAATGTTTCTGAAGTACCTGGTAGAGAGCATATGATTGTCAGCTAGCCTGGACAAAGTCAAATGGAACTATCTCTTCACTAATGAAGGGTTAGGCTGAGGTGGAACTGCATCATGTGACTATACTGCTATGAACACTGCATCTTCTTGCACCAAAACAAAAGTAGCATTCAAACAGACATCTCATAATGGTGGACGTCAGTATAGCACATACTAAATGGTATCTACGCTTTCATATGAAATCTCTTTTGCTCAATGTATAGATTTCATTAAAAAACATTGGAATTAATTATCCTTCTGTGAGAGGAGCAGAAGTTTCAAATGGGCTTTTCATATATTCGTTGCAACAAGATGGTATGGCAGGATAATTCAGAGAGCTGCTCTGGAAAGAAAGATGTCCTGAGCTCTTCTCTCTTGCTTGTTCTTTTTGATGTTGGAGGAGCAGAAATGTTCTCTCTCCCTTTCTCTAAAGGATTAAATAGATTACTTTGCTGCCAATGCCTAGATTTACTTCAGCAGGTACCTTGGATCCAGAAATTAGACTCTTGCACTTCAGGGCTTTTAAGAAGATTGAGGTAATTGCAGTAAATGAAACCAAATACAAAATACTGTATTGTAGCTTTATATATATAGAGAGAGAAAGAGTGTGTATATATATACTTTTATATAAGTATATTGGGTTGCCACTCCACCCCCAAGGTTTAACTGGAATTTGCAAGACCATTAGTTTGCTGTTAATGCAAAACTTAGTAGTTCTCTAAGGTAGAGAGCTGTGGTGGATTTAAGCGGTTCAAGACCTATGAAAATTATCTTTGGTGATGCTTCAGGTTAGGAGGAAAGAGAGGAATTTACTATTTTGATGCAGTTGCTATTCTAATAAATAGCACCAATGGCTTCAAAGGGTTTGCAGAATTGGGCTGTCTAATACTAAAGCTCCAGTTAGATGCAAGAGGTTTGGGGTTTTTTTTGAGGATCTTTTAACAGAAAATCATAAGAGCAGCTTTGGACTTTGAAAGCCAGTGTCAAAGTGGAAGAGTCCTTGCTATCGGGGCTTTGAATATCAGGCACATTGTAGAATTGACACTGTTCCTGACAACATTGTATCCATGAGCTGAGGTTTTGCTGCCTTCCGAGGAACCTGCACAAAGGCAGCATTTGTTCTCCTTTTCTGTGACCCCGGTGACTCGGTGCCCTGCCAGGATGCTGGAACTGTTACAGAAAAAAAGAAGCTGGCTGTAGAGCTCTTGAAGAGGGGGATGCAGAGGCCATTGGTTTGAAAGCAAACCACAGTGTTTGCTTCTTGCATAACATGCTCAAGGCAAGAACCTGGTATGGAAACCAAAGAATGGCATTATTTGGTGGTGGGCATGGGCTGAGCTAAAGCCGTTACCTGGGGGATCACTGTAAGACAGTAGTGCTTTACCAGCCACTGCTGACTCTCCGAATGAGTACTGCTAAGGTGAGGCAGCTTCTTACTCGCCTGATTTGGTGGGCACAGATCCTGAAGGAGGGAGATTTGTCAGTGTTTCACAGCTCGGATGGCAGCGTACAGATTTGGACTAATCTGTTTTCATCTCAAGTCCTCTGCAGTAGTAGAAAAAATATTATTTCAGTCTCATAGCTATTTATGCCTGTAATTGCTGGTTAATACAATTCCAGTCTGAGTTTTTGGAGGATCACTTCTAATGGCTAGACAGACAAGAGACAGCTTCATCTATTAGCAGTAATCATATTTCAGAAGAAGCTCAGTGTTGAAGTGATTTCTTCCCTGATTCATAGTAACTATTCCATCTTTATCCTCTAAATTTGGAGGAAGGTGTGGCTTGGAGTCTCATGGATAAAGGTGGTATTATGACACCTCATTTTTAATGGCTCATCAATTACTCTGATTTCTTCACTGCTTTATGACACACTTTATGCATCCTCTTTCCACAACCTAATATTTAACTTTACAAAGCGGAGCAGCTCCACAGAAGAAACGGAGGTGCCTGTCTTCAGTGATTCTTGCATGGTATGTTGGCACCAGGAAGCTCAAACGCTTGTCTTACCTGATTCAAAGCAGGATCTTCAACATAGTCTCTTCAGCCTTGAGCCTACAGCCTAACCTAAGTGTGAAATCTCTGTTTGGCTGGTTTAGATATAGAATGCTACTCGAGACCAGAGAAATCTAAATTTATTTTTTTTTTTTTTTTGAGGAGGGTCGGGGAGTGGATTTTAGTATTACTTCAAATGACCTGTGGAACGGGTATGTGCGTAATCATTGCAATCAACTGTAGGAGATCTAGCAGTGAGAGTGCTGACAGTGAGCACATCTTGTTGTTAAAGCACACTAGCATTATAAATTCTAAAATGGGTGTATACCCTGGAGAAGTATGAACTGTAGCTGGTAGCTACTTTTCTCTTGAAAAAGAGACTGAACATGTGGGTACATATGGACTAGAGGACCAGAATTTTCTGCTTTGAAAGAGGATGATAATAGGAGTTCTGCCAGGAAAAAAAAAATAAGTGTTCGTTCAGAGGCATCATAGAGTAGGCTGACAGGAGGTGGAAGCAGCAGAACTTGTGCAGTAAATGTCTGAATTTGACAGCAATTTAAAATTCAGTCTAAAATAAAGTTAGTTGAGTACAGACAGAATTCATGTTGAGACTGTACACCCTGTTCAGTGTGAGCGCATTATGTGAAAAAGTGAAATTTCCATCAGAAATTTCTCAGAAAGCTTGGGCAAGCATAATGCTGGAAAGTATGGGGTTATAATTTAAAGAAATAGAGGTAAGTGACTGAATATGAAAGCTAGTTGTTATGAATTTCACCTACGTTTCTTATTTTCAACTTGTGGTATTGGTTAAGAAAACACCTGAAAAGCAGGCATGCGTCAAAAGAGGCGGTATGGATGCAATATGAAATTACAACTGCAAGTATGATTTTTTTTTCCAGAGAAAATACACAGATTGTGGAAATGAAATTATTGAGGGTATCAACTAGTTTTTATCTAGAAATCTTTTACTGAGGAGGAAAAAAGCAATAATAAGAAAAAAAAACTTAAGCTCATGTGCTGCAGAAGTGGAAACTTGTCAGCTAAAGTAATTATATAATCAAACCTCATTACTCTAACAGTCTTACCTAATTTGTAATACTGAAGCCTTACTGGGGAGGAGTGCAGAATGAGGTATGTATTCATGATGGATTGGAGAATGTGGAAAATTAATGTATTTTTTATCTTTTTTTTTTTTAGGTAAGTAACTGGAGGGGACAGGAAGAATTGACATTTAAATGGCCAGCATGTTGCAAAAGGTATTTCCCTTTTATATTGCAGGGGGATGCACAAAGAATTCATTTGAGTGGATATTTAATGAATGTTTGCTTCTTCAAAAACAAAAAAACTCAAAACAGTACTTGATAAAAGCTTCTTTTGTTCACTGAATGATTGAAAGAAGTAAAAATCAGTAAGCTTATGTTTGGTGTTCATGCTGTCCTTAGTGACATCAGCATTGAATGGGCAACAGGATCCTGTTCTCTTTTTTTGTGCGTAACCCATGCCAAAGGGCTGAATACCAGCCTCTAGTAGTCCTGCCTCACTGGCTGGCAGTGACATCTTGAGCGTCCAGGTACAGTGTCTGTGCTGCTTCACCAGCAGGTCACGGCACCACTTAGTGGTGGGAAGTAGCTGTGGGCAGGGAGTCCTGACCTCTGCTTGCTGTCCCTCTTCACTATCAAGTGACACCTAGGCTGGCAGGAGGTCCTCACTATGTCACTGCAGAGGAGAGAAAAGAACCTGGTTTTAGCTAGTTGGCTAAAACTATTCTATTTACTATAAAAATAGTAGGAATAATAATATGATGAATAGAATCTGTAAGTACCATGCTTCAAATCTTTTTCTGCCCCAGAGACTTTGCCTGAGGTCAAATGAGG
>JAVSBS010018122.1:36386-53654 GCA_033124195.1 Coracias cyanogaster | reverse complement strand
CCGCCGCGGGCTCCGCAGCAGCGTCCGGGCAGCTCCGGGAGCAGGCGCGGAGCCAGAGGCTCCACACGGCAGCGGGGCACGGGCGCAGGCGAGCGGCCGGGCCGGAACAGCTCCGCTCAGGGGGACGCCGGGACCCGGCGTGAGGCAGGAGCAGGCGGGAGCTCCAGGCTCCGCAGCCGGGACAGAGGGGGCTGCGGGCTCGGGGGGCTGGTGGCCAGAGCGCTGGCCCAGCTTCGACTCCTCCAGTCCCGGCACCTCAGGTCGCCCATCCGCCTCGGCCATCGCTGCGGGCCGGTGCAGCAGGAGCCAGGGCTGCGACTGTGCCCGTGGCTTCGCACCGGGCCCAGATCTCCCCCGTGGTGTCCCCTGGGCTGTCCCCACACCGCAGCTCACGCTGTCCGCAGCAGCACAGGACGTGTCCGTCCCTTGCTGCGTGGGGCTGCTGCCAGGCTCCCCACACGCTCCTGCCCCAGCCCCGCGGCTTGCTGGCACCGTGGGGGCCGGTGTGGGCACCCGCCAGGACACGAAGGGGTTAAGGAGCCCGGGGCTGGTCTTCGAGGAAGGAGCAGCCTCTCCTCCCCTCTTCACATCTGGATTCAATAAGGGCTTCGAGAGGCTGGAGCATTCCTGAGCTGTGAGGTGGAGGCTGCACTCTGCGACGGCCATGGGGCCCTGGCGCTGCCTGCTCCTGCTGCCGCTCCTCGCCGCGGGCCTCCGTGCCCAGCAGCAGCAGTTCATGGAGTACGTGGAGCGGCGTCTGACCCTCCTGGAGGTAGGGACCTGCTCCCGCCTGGCCTCACCTCGCCCCGTTCGCCTGGCTGCGGGTGTCCCAGGCTCTTCCTTCTTGGTGTAAGGCTGGGAGGAGGCCTGGGGTGAGGAGGAGCCAGGATGGGGACCGAGCAGAGCTTGTGTGGGGTGCCCCGGCCCCCACCTGCCAGGGCCCCGCGCAGCCCAGCGCGGGCTCCTCTCCATCGGAGCGCCATGGGCATGGGAGCACGGTGGCACGGCGGGTGGGAGCGGGGGCAGCACGGGTGCAGGAGGCTGGCAGGATGAGGCCTAGAGACACCAGCACCGGCTGGTGTCTCAGGGACTCCCACAGTCGGCACAGGCAGTGGGAGGGCTGCTGTGGACGGGCTGTGAGGTGTGAAGACCTCCGTGTCGCTTTGGCCACCCCAGGAGAGGATCTCACAGTGGCATGACCAGAGCAGTCGCTATTCCACGGAGCTGCGAGACTTCAAGAACCAGGTGCTGGGGATGCTTGAGGCAGCAGAGAAGGAGCGGGAGGCAATGCGGTCGGAGGCAGAGAGTGCAGCAGTGCGCGTGGACCGGCTGGAACGTGAGGTGGACTACCTGGAGACGCAGAACCCTGCACCACCCTGCGTGGAAGTGGACGAGACACTGATGGAGAAGCAGGTGGCCACAGCCAAACAGAGGAAGAATGAGAAATACACGAAGCTCACAGGTGAGGGGCTGCTGTGGCTCCCTGGGGAGATGGTTCCAGGTGTGGGGTTACCCTGGGGCCCTCCCAACCCAGCTCCAAGTCTCCCCTGGCCACGCACCATGGCACTACATCCCAGCAGAGCATCTCTCAGGTGTTGCTGCCACAAAATCCTGGCATCCCCACATCTCCCTGAGAGCCACATCCAAGCCCCAGGCCAGGGCTTTGGGCTTCTCCCAAAGCCCTTGGGGCAGGGCTGGGTAAGGATGACTTCCCCTGCTCATGGCGCGGCTGCACAAGGGGACTTCTCAATGCCACCAGAGATGGCATTGCAACCTCTGCAGTGAGTTTGCAAGGCAGTTGTCTGAGGGCTGGGGTGGGACCCAATGGGACCTGTGTGACTCCAGCGTGAGGTGGGAGCAGTCCCCGCTGCAGGGCTGGGTGGCTTCCAAGCTTTCACCATTGCCCCACTCTTGCAGATTGCAGTGACACCATCTCGAGTGTCAGGGCCATGAAGATCCTGAAGCGTTTTGGAAGCACCTCTGGGCTCTGGACCAAGGATGCTGCAGGGAACTCTGAGAAGATCTATGTCTTCGACGGCACTGCCAACGACACGGTGTACGTCTTCCCCCGCATGCGGGAGTTCACTCTGTTCTCTGCCACCCGTAAGGCTGCCCGCATCAAGCTGCCCTACCCCTGGGTGGGCACCGGGCACCTTGTCTATGATGGGCACCTCTACTACATCCGCCAGCAGGGCTCCTTCCAGGTGATCAAGTTCAACCTGGCTAACAAGACAGTGGTGGACAGCTCCGTATTCCCGGCTGAGGAGCAGATCCCTGTCTTTGGGCTCTCCCCCTTCACCTACATTGAGGTGGCAGCGGATGAGGAAGGGCTCTGGGCCATCTATGCCACCAAGGAGGACGAGAAGAACATTTGCCTGGCCAAGCTGGACCCCACCTCTCTGGACATCGAGCAGATGTGGGACACGCCATGCCCACGGGAGAATGCCGAGGGTGCCTTCGTGGTGTGCGGGGCACTGCACGTGGTCTACAACACCCGCCTGCCCAGCCGCTCCCGCGTCCAGTGTGTCTTTGATGTCAGCGGCACACTGGCTCCCGAGGATGCCTCCCTCGTCTACTTCCCCAAGCGCTACGGATCCCACTCCAGCATGAAGTACAGCCCCCAGGAGCGGCAGATCTACGCCTGGGATGATGGCTACCAGATCATCTACCGCATGGAGATGAAGAAGAAGCTGGAGGTCTGAGGAGCCACAGCAGGATGTCCCCACACATCCGGCCACCCCACCTGGGCAGGCGCAGCTCTGCCTTTCCCGCTCCATGGGGCATAGCCGGCCCCAGCATGGGACGGCCTCTCTACCCTGTCTCCTGTCACTGTGAAATGACGAAATGCTGGACCCCCACCCCTGACCTCCTTCCACCCACCAGCACCAGGTGTCCCTGTCCAGGACCATCCTGCAGAAACCTGGACTAATTTAATGAGGTTTTCTTCTCTGTGATATAATTAATAAATACTACGCAGCGAGCTCCAGCCACCTGCTTGGGGGAAGTGCGGGGTGCTGGGGCCAGGCTGCGAGAGCTGTGAGCTCCACCTTGCCCCAGAGTCACCCCAAAAGACACTTCCCATGGATGGGGTGTCCACGCAGGGCAGGCCAGAGCAGCCAGCACAGACGGCTCCTTGGGCTGGGGGTCTGGGCAGGGGGCCTGGGCTGGGGTACTGGGCAGGGGCTTTGGGCAGGGATTTATGTTGGGGCTTTGGACAGGCTCCTGCTGCAGCAAGAGGACCTCTGAGCATGGCCAAGGCCAGGCTGTTTCTCATGTTCAAAACTGAGAGCAAACAGCAAAATCCCTTAATCTGAGAGGACAACTGGAGATTTTCCACGCATGCCGGGGCAGGGTCCCAGCCAGCAGGCACCAGATGTTGCTGATTTTCCAAGGTCACGGCTAATGAAGCACAGTCATCTGCAGCGGCAGGATTGCCACAAACCCTTTATGTAAGGCTCCGGGTCCCTCGAGCCCCTTCCCATCCCTGGTTCACCAGTGCTGAGTCCCCACACAGCCCCAGAGGAGATGGGACAGGATGGAGCAAGTGCTGGGAGCCCCTTGGGATGGGAGGTCTGGCACTGCCAGGGCTCAAGACCCTGTTGCCAAGGTGGGGGCCATGGCAACAGCAGGCACCTGATGGGCATGGGCACAGCCCCACGTGGCTACCACGCGATGTCCTTCCAGTCCCCACCATGTCACCCAGCAGTGACTGCCTCACATGCTGCCACTTACGTGATAACCCTGGAGGGTGCAGGATTTGGCCCATTTCTGGCTATAGATGCCACTGCCCACCCCAGAAACCCAGGCTTGCTGTGATTTGTTCCTGTTACAGGGTCCTGAGAGCACAGAGGATGAATTATGAGGTGTTTATGTGTCATTAACCATCCCTTTTACCCATCAGAGATCAATTCTGGGGACAAGTGCTGAACAGGTGAAGCCATGAGCCATCTGGCCAGGCAAGGATCACATCCTGCTGGTGCTGGGTCAGGACCTCGCTCTGGGGCACAAGGCCATGGAGCTGCCTGGGTGCCCTGGGCGCTGCCAATCCCATGGGGAGGGAGCAGCGATGCCAAGCGCAGCATGGCCATGCCGGCCCCACGTTGCCATAAAGCCAGGCACTTGGCCTCCCCCCTGCACCCACCTTGAGGCAAGCTGTCCTGTGATGTGGAAGTGACTTGGTATTTGCTTCAAGTTCTTCTGTATTATAATTAAAATATCTTTTGGTTGCAAAAGAAAAATGTTTAAATATACACTTTGAATTACTGTAATTGGATGGTGCTGAAAGTTCAACACACAGTGCAAGTCAAGCAGAGAAATCATCCAAGTATGAAGGACTATGTGAACTGTCAAGTTAATTTATAGCCCTTTTCAAGATCAATAACTACAGTAACAGAAATATAATTTTCAGAAATTGCACAGTTGTAAATAATTATGCCAATGATTTCTCTAGCTTGAATTAAAATTGATGAGGCAGTAACGATTCCGCACCAGAAACCATCTTCTAACCCAAAACAAGTCCTGCAAAATCTGACCCAAGACCCCGGTGCTCGCTGTGACGCGAGCAGGATGGGGGTAGCACCGCTGGCAGCAGCTGCCCAAGTCCCGCTTGTGCTGAGCATCACACGTTCACTGAGTATTTTAATCTCTTTAGAGAATTTGGCTCCTGAGGCTCCATCTTGCCGCGCAGGAGGGGCACGATGCCGGTGTGGCCGGGCAGCCGCCCTGCCCTGCCCAGGGTCCCCTCGGGAGCCCTAGCTTCCCAGGAGCAGATGCAAAGGTCAGTCTGTCCAGAGCGACACATGGGTCCCTTCTGCGAGACCCTGCGCTTCACTCGCTGCCAGAAACGTGCTCCTGAAATGAAGCCGGCGCCGGTGGGTCGCGTCCCATGGACCTGGGTGAGGCCCCTGCCAGTGCCAGGAGGTCCAGCCCCTCTCCTTCGGGACACATTTACTAACACGGGAAATCACAGGTATGAGGGCGGGTGGGGGCATCTTCTGCTGCCCCACAAAGCCCCAGTGGGACAAGCAGCAACCACTGGTTCATCTGGAATTTGCTTCTCATTCCCAACAAGCAAAAATGGAAAAATAACAGCAGTGCCTGATGGGCTTACAAAGCACAGCACTTACCTAGCACTCCACATCTTCAAAGTGCTTCAAGAAACATCAACTAATTAATCCTCAGAATAACCCCCGTAAAGCAGACCAGCATTATCTTCCTTTGCTGACAAACACTTAGATAAAAGTCACGTTTGATGATCAAAAGTGGTTCAACTCTGAGCTGGCTGAAGGAAGCTTGGGCGAGGAGCAGCAACTCCCTCGCCCTGGTCCTCGTGGGGGCTGAGCAGACCCCAGCGAGCCCCTGCTGCCCACCCAGCAGCTGCCCACCCCGGGAAGGAAACCATCCCTGGGATGCCTGCTGGGATGGGGTCAGCCCCTTCTCATCCTGCTGGAGATGGGTCTCCGTTATCATCCAGCTCAACAGCCAACTGCAGGATGAGAGACCTTGGAGGATGCGTGTCCAAGCAGCTCTCCTGCCTAGTGATCCTCAGAAGAGAGAGTTATTCACGAAAGAGAAAAGCAGCAGAGATTCTGGGAGAGGCATTTGTGATTACAATGGGATGGAAATGTGCATCACCCTCCCACCTGCTGCCGGCTCCTGCCCGGACCCCCCCAGCACCACGCGGGCTCTGCTGCTGGCAGACACACGAGGTCCCCTCCTGCTAGCGCTCATTGATTTAATTTTTCGTGTTTAAATATTTATCAACCCCATTAGGAGAAGGCAAATGTTGTGCCACAGTTGGTGGGATAGTCAGGGGCCTGAGTGCCCTAATAGGTGTTAATTGGCCCCCCGCCCGCCAGCCCTGCCCGGCCCCACAGAACCCCCCCGTGGGACCGATGTCTCTGTGGTCCTGCGGGTGCGGGTCCACGCGGAGCGGTGGCAGGGGCCAGGGTCTGGCGGGGCGGCCTCAGCCCCTCTGCCCCTCGGGGAATTGGGGTTTGCCACTTTTGTGGCTGTTCCCAGTGGCTCTGCATGCCCCAGCCCCGGAGCCTGCTCTCCCAGCCATTCCCTCTGGAATTACAGATTTTCAGGAAAATTCAGCCTTGACTTCAAGGTCACCGGTGGCAGAGGCTCCGCCATAGGCAGCCCTGGGCAGGGTACAGCTGGACCCTCCTCCTCGGATTGTTCCAACCCGTCATATCAAGCACGTGGTCCCTTTGAGGCACCTGTCGGAGGTGGCCCTGGGACAAGGTTGGCCCCTTCCCGTGTCCCGCGCTCCCGGCTGTGGGCTGCCACTCGAGGTGGCTTGTGGCCTGAGCCCCACCGGAGATCCCCGCGGTGCCCCACGGCTGGGTTATCACTTCCCCTAAAGAGCAGTTAGTGGAAAATATGCCAATGTGACTGCTCCAGTGAGGTCACTGCTTCGCTGAGAGTCTGCGGCTCCTTGTGCTGTAATTGCCAAATATTTTATCTCTTTAAGAAGAGTCTCTCTCAGTAATAATCCCTTTCATCTCTTCTCCTCTTGAAAAAGCCTCCTCTGTGGAAGGCAATCTGATAAAGTAAATTGAGAAGTTATGTTAACAGGAGGAAGGAGAAAGTAATATCTTCTGGCTAATTTTTTCCCCTTTGTCTAATTCTCAAGGATATTGGCTTTTTTTCCTCCCTGACTCTTTTCCAGTTCACAGGAGCTATTGATAAAGTGACACAGTTCTGCATGTAATATTAGAAACAAGGGAACTAAAATTAAAAGTAGGCAACTTAAACAAGTGTATTATAAAGATGCTATTGTATTGAAACAAGAAGGGGGGGATAATTTCTCCATTTAATACCTTCTTAATGGCTGGGTGGCAAGTGTAATCACAGGCTTTTAACTTCAAATAGGTGTTTCTGCCCACGTTACATCTGGTCTAACTCATCACACACGAATTGGGAGGCAACAAAGCGCTCTACCCAGGACTTCCAGTGGGAGGGGGAGGACACGGGAGCCTGCAATGGTCTCGGATGTGCAAAGAGGGACACAAAATGGCAGCAGCTTGCTTACAGTCCTCTGCACTTTCTAATGAAAATGTAGAATAAGCAAAACTGAATTCACCGGCTGCATTTGCTTGGAGCTTTGTGGCAGAGCAGAGCTCAGGCCTGTGGCTGTGTATTGATGTGGGCTGGGCTGGAGCTAAAGCTGCTTCTGCTGAGAGCTGCGGCCCCCAGCCAGATGTGCTGACCCTGGGAGTGCTTCCTGAAATGGAAAAAGTCTCCTTCCTTTGAGAGTGGGATCTTCTGATTAAAAACAGGGATTTAAAAGTGTGCTCTTAATCACAGCTCTGCGCTATTTCTGATTTTCGCGTCATTGGTGAGCTCGGGGACCTACGAAGCAGTTTTATGGCTCTGGGGAGAGGGGGCACTGGGAGTGTGGGTGCAGTGTGGAGATCTGCAGGTATGAGGACCACGAGGTGCCAGGGGAGGCTTTCCTGGGATGCCTGGGGTCCCTTAATCCACGGCCATTTCTTCCAGGGGCAGATGCTGGTGATGCTGCTGACGAGATTTGAGGATGAGCGCATTGGGCCGTAGCTGCGTTCAGCTGCATTCAGCTTGCTCCCACTTCCCCCAGCCCAGCTTTTCCTCCTCAAACTCTGAGCCTGGCTCCTGCTGTACCCTCCACAGCACAGAGCTGCCCATCATCCGTCCCTCGTGTCCCACCACTGGCCCCACAGACCCTCCACCCCTCTGCACTCTGAGCATCACATTGCTGTGTTGGAGGACGTGTTCATCAGCTCAAAGAACAGGAGAGAAATGGAAATTTCTTTCTAAATGGTGGATTCTGCAGAGCTCTGGGGTCCCTGCAGAGCTGGCCTCCCACCTGGCCCAGCCAGCCGGGTGCCGGAGGTGCCCGGGCTCCTCCCCAGTGCTGGGGTGTCTGCTGCTTCCTCTAGACAGGAAGATTAAAAATAACGTCTTCAAATTCAGAGCTCACAACCCTGTCAAAGGAGCTGCGGTTTGTGACACATGCAAAGATTCATTATTTTCTGGATAGTTTCATTTACTAACAGAATTTGCAGCTATTTCGGTGCTTTGATCACGGTGGATTACTCTGTGTGCACGGCTCCCATTTGTCGTACGTATCTACCTCCAGCCAACAAGGATATCGCTGACACGAGCAAGACCCACGCAGGCAGCTCACACCATCCCAGGGATTTCACGCATAGTCTACATGATTTCACTAGGATTTTCTTTGGGGTGTTATTATTACTAATGCTATTATTAGGAAAGTTGTTTCCTGAGGACAGAAAAATACTAGCTCAGCTATTCAGCTAAGCAGTTCTTTAATTTCTTTCTGAAAATCACCTCCCCTGAGCCTTTCTGGAATATATCCGAATTTTCTACTTAATACATCCTGCTGAGGCAGAAATGCTGAGGGATGCGGCGATGCTCCCTGCACAAAGGAGGGCTGTGGCTTTGCCACACTTTGCCCTGGTGCTGGCCGCAGCCCGGGGATCGTGGGCCGGCTCCAAGAAACATGAGGAGAAGTTTTGTTTGTCTGTTTGCCTCCAGCTCCCTCACCCCACTGGAGGCTCAGTGAAACACCAGCTCTGGGGTC
Organism: Coracias cyanogaster; assembly: GCA_033124195.1. Lineage (NCBI taxonomy): Eukaryota > Metazoa > Chordata > Aves > Coraciiformes > Coraciidae > Coracias > Coracias cyanogaster. The sequence goes on along the minus strand of JAVSBS010018122.1, from coordinate 45,064 downwards.
CCAGCCGTGCTCCTCTGCTCTTGGCCGAGCAGGGTGAGTGGTGCAGCAGGGCTGGGTGCCCTGCCCAGGGCTCCGCACCCATGGCTGTGCCGGGGCTGGGGTGGCACCGGGACGTGGGGTGGCACCGGGATGTGGCATGTCCTCCCCAGCACAACACCACTGGCTGTGCTCCTGCGGAGACCACGTCCTTCTGCCGCAGGTGTCTGGCAACCTGGAGGGAGATATAACCATGGTAACTGCAACTATTACGGAAAATTGCTGCCGTTACCACAGAGGTAGGGTCAAAACAAACAGAAATTACCGATTCTTCTGTTTCTAATAAAATACAGAAGTGTATCATTGACTCACTAATTGCTGAGTTAAATGGATTCCTCCACGATTACCAACTAACCCTTGTAAATAAAAATGATCCAAAGATGAGCACTTCCGTGGAGTTGCTCAGGCAAGGAAAAATGAAAGGTCTGATTAAATCAAAGCCACTTGAGGAACATCTGTCTGAGGGGACCAGATGTCTGGCGCAGAGGGGCAGCGAGCGGAGGAGCACCAGCCCATCGTGCTGCAGGGGCTGGGTTTGAGGGCACTCGAAGCAGTGAGCGTGGGTGCAGGGTGCAGCCCCTGCTGCTGGCTCCTTCCCCAGACCTGCCTGCGAGAGCCCACAGACACCCATGGCCCTGTTGGTCCCCAAAGCAGCTTGCTCCGTTCCTCCTCCCTTGCCAAGGAGCAGTGCTCAGAGGCTTAATAGCTCTTAATTCAACCTGTAAACCTTCCCTGGCTGCAGAGACATTTTAGCATTGATTTAGGGCAGCGGTGCTTTTTCAGATCACCAAGACGCGGGCGAGCAGAGCAGGACCAGGGCTCTGAGGCGCAGAGATAAAATGGTGTTTGGGGGGAGAGCTCAGTGCTCAGGGTGCCCTGAGGAGGGTCAGAGCAGGGGCCGCAGTGGGACAGGACCCTTCCAGGCAGAGCCCACGTGCCAGAGAGGCACAGGGTGGGGGTCCCTCCGGATGGAAATGCAAGGTTTTTAATACGTAATTAGATGTGCCACTAAGGGGAAAAAGAGAACAAAGAAATAAATGTTAATCCATTGACTGATCTGCAACGGAAATCCAGTCCCTGACCTCCATGTAGCTGCTCCTCTTCAGGTGTTGGAGCCCAGCCCGTGACTTTGACAGTCCATCTCATTTTTTAGTTTTCATTCCCTTTCAAGCTGAAATTGCTTCTAGCCTTGCAACCTTAACAGCCAAACAAACAGGCCACGGACCAGAGCTGTGCTTTGTAACTGGCTCCTGCAGAAGATTGCTCATCACAGCTTTGTTCTAAATTGCCAATTCTTCCTTCAGGAAAGCAGGGTACTAAATGAAAAGCAGTTTTTCCCAACTGAGACACCTCCAATGTCAGTGACATCTGCCATCTCCTGCTTCCTTCCATTCCCGATCCAAGCTTGCCTCAGAAATTGAAATGTTCAGCTTGTTATAGAATAGATGAAGAAAGAAACGTAATTTAATCAAAAGACTTCAATGCTAATAAATTCCATGAAATTTTGCCCAGCTTGGGTGAGATGTCCTTGTGCCATGAATTGATGGTGCCATATCCCCTTCAGCTGTGCGCAGGCAACCCAGGCAATTACGTTCCACTGATTTGCATTCCTGGCTCTTCCATTTTCCCTTCATTGCAAAAGCCACTTTCATAGGCTTAGAGAAACATGTAATTTTAGGAAATAATTATTTCCATAGCATCATCAACTCTATTCCTGCTGCTGGGAACTCTTGCTTTGGGAATGACATTAGATGTTTCCTTAGTGCAGCAGCACCCAAGAACCCCAGGGGCAGCATGGTCCTCACTGGTGGCATCGCCTTGGAAGGATGAGCTTGGAAGGACCCTCTCCCACGCCAGCAGCAGCCCATTCATCTGGAATACCAACGACCTTGGCTACTCTTCACACGATGCCATTGGGTCTCGGTGATTTTTTCCTGTTGAGAGAGCAGAAGGGAGAAGCACTTCTCTCCCACTGGGGCCAGGCAGGGCACAGCGCGGTTTCACAAACCCATTCCACATATGAGTCTGTCGGGATGTGTCATTTCTGCTGGTTCATCCCCCAATGGGTTTGCAAAGCGCAGGGGCTTTGGGCGGTGTGCTCGGACGCAGCTGTGTCTGCACGCAGGAGCCTGGCGCAGCTGGTCCCCACTCCCAGGGCAGCGTGTGGCCGGTCCCGAGGCACCGCGGATGCTCCAGCCTTGCAGCCCTGAGGAAGAGCATCCTCTGCATCCACCACCCCGAGGCTGCAGCACGCTCCCTCCGCTCGGCCCTGGAGCAGGACCCCGCTGGCATGAGAAAGGGGGAAAAATTCCCTCTGCGTTCCTGGCACAAGGGCCAGAGCGATGGATCCCTGTGGAGCAGCCAGCTCCGCCAGCTCAGCAGCCCTGCAGAACACACACAGCATGCAGCAATTAGAGGTTCATTAGATAAGGCCGAGGTTATGCAACATGCAGAAAGGTCCTCCTGATTCCTGTAACTATTGTGTTCTAGAAAAACTGCATTAAATCATCTCCAGCAGGCAGGGCCTGTACGCGGTCTGTGCCTGGTACAGCAGCCTCTGGAGCAGGCGTGCTCAAGGGAACGTGCCCACTGTGCAGCACCGAGCTGGCCGGGGGTCCCGTGGCACAGGACCAGAGTCCATGGCAGGTGGTGTCACAAGTGGGGCTGCTGGAGCTGGGAGAGGAGACTCCGTGGGGCCTCCACAGCTCGGTCCCAGGGGGCTGGAGGGGTAGCCAGGGTGGCCTCCAGCACCAGGAGGGAATCAGCAGAGCAATGAGCAAAATCCTCCCTCATTTATGTAAGCAATTCAAAAGAAACGCCAGCAAACTGACTTAATTAAGAAATTACCGCTCTTCCACTGTGTCCATGGCAGTGAAGAAACTCTCATCTGCTAAAGCAATTTGGAATGGGGAGGGATGTGCAGTTGATAATGGCAGATTAGGAGAAAGTCTTCCACTTTGGAAGCAATTAACAATCCAGAAAGTATTTACATATGTGAGTTTGATGACTGGCTCACATTTCCCAGCCGCTGCTTTGCTATGGGACGTTTCTCCACCCGGTCGGGGTCCGGCCATGCCCTCAGCACTGCTGCCCCTGCAAGGAGCTGATGTCCCGCACTCGCAGCCCTCCTGGCTGCCCTACACCCCATGGTCATAGGACACTGACCATAACCCCCACCCCACCCTGAGCCCATTTCGGCCGCTCCCAACGGCTCCTGCAGCCTGGGAAGGAGGGTGGGGATCTCAGCGCGGCTGGCACCACAGATGGGAAGATGTTGCTCTGGGCTCGGGGAGGGTTTCTCCCCTCATCACATTTTTGCCTGTTATTTCTGATGCTGCAGGTTACAATGTCTGCACTTGGCTTTGGGGCCAGCTGTTCCCACGGCAACGGAATATGCTCTGGATTTGCCTTGACCCATTCTAAGGTACTTTATTAGCTCTAATGAGCCGCATTTTTAATAGAAGCCTACACTGGGTTTTTAAAATATATGCACTTTAAATTCCATGTTTTTAATTACAAATGGCATGGGAACATAAGATACATAATTATATTTGCATGACTAACACACTGTCTTAAATTGTATATATGTAAAGCTGTAAAATATAATTACAAATTATCTTTGATAAAAGTCCAGGGCTAAAAAAACCATTTCTTGAACATTCAGGTAGCATTGCCACTGAAGGCTGACTGCAGAGGTTTGTAAGACAAGCAGAGCTACCAGGATGCCTCTGGCACTTGGACAAAGAGCCAGATTTTCTAAGTCTGTGCAAAGTAAAAAGGAGCCAAACTCCAGTTCTCCCAGGCTCACTTATAGCACTGACCTCTTGACAACCCTGATTTTAGAATGATGCTCACCCCACCTTTTATTGCAAAATAAAGCCTAGATATTTTTCGCTGTGGAGACATTAGAAAACCCTCCCAACTGCCAGCATGAAGCAAAAAAACACCTCTTCCCTGTCCGTTTGTAATGCCCAAGTGCTGAGTGTATTCACATTCCACGTGAGATCCTTGGTCCAAGGCTACGTGTCTCGGGACTGTGTCCTCCTGGAGTGACGGTGAGCAACGGGTGGCTCTGACGGTGACTGGTGCTGTCCTGCAAAGCAGAGAGACACCACTCGAAAGTGAGCCCTCCATGAGGACCCACCACGCTGGGGTTTCCCGGGCACGGTGTGCTGGAGATGACCAGGACCTGTGCCAGACAGGGAACATGCACACCAGCCCCGCTGCCCTGGCAGCAGCGTGTGAGCAGAGGGCAAAGACAGTAAAGCAGCTGGGTTTGTGCAGCTAGGAGCTGTGACTCCATATAAATGACAGAGTTTCTAGTCCCAGGGAGGTCACCCTTGCATGATGCATTATAACTAGAAACTACATCCCTGACCTGGCATTTAAATAAGTGTACAACTGCACTGATATATATAATCTTAATGGCAGGAAGAATGATCAGGGCCCTGGGGAAGAAAACCTCCAGCAAAATGAGCCTGAGAAGTCCAGGGCTGCTAGATTAGAGAGATGATTAAGAGGGCAAATAACAAAAGCAGAAAAAAATGAAGAGCAAATAGAGAACAGAGATAAGGATCTCAAGGAATGGGGCTTTACTTTTCTCAAATGAGCTATAATTTGCTGTCTAATTTATTACCTCAGAAGTGAAGACAAAAGTATCTGGACTGAAGACACTTGGACTAAAGCCTGACTGTTGGGGCCATCACCCGGAGGGGAACAGTCGATCCTTTCCCTTTACAGCTTCCTGCCCAGGGTGAAGATCAGAGCTTCAGTGTGGCTGAAACTCACTTTCCATTGGACTTTTTTCACTTTTTTTCTCATATACCAAGTTGTTTTGTTCTCAAATTGGTGGGAGGGCACTTGGCTGGGACAGTTTCTCAGCCTTCTGGTCCCATTGAGCAGTGCAATGGGCCCGTGAGATTTCACGTCTCCCTGTGCCCCCAGATTTAAACTAGCAGACATTAAGGGGCAGCCCTCCCTTCAGTGTCTCTTTCCCTTCCTGCAGGCAGTCATTGTTCTATGAAATTGGAGACTGTGAGACTAAAACTAAAAAGAAAGGGAAAAAAAACAAGGTCTGGGAATACTCATGTGTGTTTATTTTGTTTGCAGTACTCAAAATAAAATAGACTATCCATTTGTGGCTGCTTGCAGACTTTGCAATGTGGCCAGTATCTGGTTTGTGAGCATCTCCTTGCCCAGCCCACGTGCCCAGCGGCTGTGATCTGGATGTGCCGCTGGCCGCCCTGCACCACTCCCAGCACGCTGCCACAGCCTGGCTCCGCACACCAGAGTGGGGTCACTGGTAGCAGCATCCTCCCCGGGCAGGGAAACCCACCTCTGCGATCAGGATCAAAGGAGCGCCAGTTCCACGACGGCGAGCTCTCCCACGGGACGTGGCCTTGTGGTGGTCCTCCTTATTTTGCTCAGTAATAATTTAAACTTCTCTGTGAGTTACTATCGTACACTTAAGAGTAGCATGGAAAATGAGGACCAAGAAAGCAACTTGACTAATGCTAGGATGGCACTTGCGTCAGGCTCAGCTCCTTTTCAGAATTATAATCCCTCTCCAGATGAAAGGGAAATATTTGCACTTGTACAGCATATCTCCTTTCCCTTAGTGTGACCAATCTTCTCAAGTGGCTGCACTGAAGTGATGACAAACACACAATAGTTTGATTATCCCCTCACTGAGGGATGTGGCAAAATCTCAGCATGTAAAATACAAGTGTAGGGGGTCTGAGCCATCTAGGCGTGGGCGTTATTCGCCAGCGTGAGATTCAGTTTTCCAGCAATGCAAGTGACAGCCAGTGTTGAGTGGAAATTGATTATCTGTGTGAAGCAAGGATTAAAAATAGAAGCTTTGTGTCAAACCCCACGTATGTTTTGACTAAATCCTAGCTAACAAGAAGAATGCATAAAAGACAGAGATTATACAGAGAACACCAAAAACCAAGAAGCCAGGATTAAAGAAGAAAAGGATTTTAGTGGGTTAGTGCACTTAATGATTGTCAAGTGCCATCCTTGCATCCAGCTGGGACAGCCATGGCTTCTTCTGGGCACATCCTGCGTTACAGGTGCTTTGATCACTTCCAGTTCACAGCACTAACTCCTGAGGCTTTGTTCAGCTCAGGTCAAGGTCTGGGAGCTTGTGGTCAGTCTTTTAAACATCCACCTCTCTAAGTCAGTTATGTTGAATGGTTACAAAGTCTTTCCTACGATAAGCCCTGTAACATTCCCAGGAAGAATAGGTTGTCTCGAGAAGTGTCCTCATCTGTGTCACTTGGTAGAAGTCTACAGTGCTCTTTATGCTGGAAAGCTAATGCAGTTTTACCACCTTTTTGATTCAGTGAACTGCAAGCGCTTGAAATGTTTCTTTTCTTTGCTCTCTTTTGCAACTAGCGTGCAGCAGCTCCCCAGGAGATGTGCATTGACTGTCCCAGGACAACAAAGAACTGCAGGGTCTAAGGAGGGTCTGCTCCAGCTCACGCGGTCTGTCCTTGCAGTGCCTCACACCACGCCAGGGTCTGTTATTATCACATTTTGTAGCATCTGCCGTGATTACCGTAACCGTCTAAAATCGCATAGCACACAATTACTGCTTTCACAAGAGGAAGGATTTCGCCAGAGAAGGCAAGGCTTACAAATAAAATAATTTTATTGAGTTTCTGCTTCTATAGCATGTGGCACATAAAGAGAATTAAGACACAAGGTGAGATGAGAAATTATGTATTTGTCCTTCACTGAACAAAGGATTCATCTTACCCAGAAAAACAATTCAAACAAATACCCTCCTCTGTGAGCCACAATGTTCAGTGACAGCTGATGCTGTGACATTTAGGAAGATGGAAACTGAGGTTGACCTGAAGATTGTGGTCGATGCACACAATTCTGCTAATCTGATGTGAGGAGAAATGGCTGCCTTGCTAGAAAATGTTGTTTTAACTCAAAACCAAAATATTTGCATTTACTTAAGTTAATTACAGTGGAATAAACATCACTAATGTATTTATTAACTCAGAGAAAAATCCATGATCTGAGCATGTCCAAAATCGACAGCTGTCTGATAAAGATCAGCTGATTTAGCTGCATTTGCAAAGCCAGTACTTGAGATGTTGAAACTTCATGTTTGGCCTCTGCAGCCAAGGAATCAGCAAAGTCTCATTTTTTCAAAACTTTATCTTCTTCCAAGGTTTGGGTCTTAGAAACGTTTTTTATTAAGGAAGTGCTGATAGTTTAAGAAAAAAGTTTGGAAGCTTTTTTTTAGGATTGGTTGTATTTCCCTTAACCCTTTTTTTACCCTTTATTAGGGTATAGGATGATATAAGACATAAAGGTCTGGTGTCCATGCAAGGATGTCACCCATTTCTGTAACATCTTTCCCCTCTTTATGTCTGAACCCCACTTGTGGCAACCCAGTTCTCTCCACTCTACTCCAGATAAGATGGTGATGCACGGGGGGGATGAGCAGCAGCTATAAAGGGGTCTTGGGATCATGCAGGTAGCTCTATGGAGACTTCAAATACAGGGAAAAAACAGGTTTTCCCCCCTGAGGAATCAACAGCATTTTTTATATATGAGAAAAGGAATTTGGGATACACACTGCACAAACTTCTAACAGCTCATGAACACCTCTACACAAACAGGAAACCAGTGAACACACTGCTGGCTCTGGGCTGACCACAAGAGCATAGAGCTGTCGCAGGCCAGGAGAAGACTCTTGCACCTTTTGCTACGGCTCTTCCGAGCGGGCACAGGCAGCAGGGCCGGTCCAGGGGTCCCCTCACTGCCACCTCTGCTGTCTGTAGACACTCAGAGCAGCTTTGCACTTTTCCAGCCTTCATACACACTAAAAACTATTTTACAAGTTATTTTACAGACCAGACTTCCAGCCCATGTCTCAGTCCACCTTATTCCTCTGGAAACAGATCCATACAGTAAAAGCCACAAAAAAAAACATCACCTTGGGAGACATATTAGACAAAGACATATTTGACCACAAAACTGGTTTCTGCCTTTACTTATGCAGCAAAAACTAGACTGGGAAGTCTCGCTGCTGCCACTGCCACTCAGCAACAAATCTCCAAGACTGTAGGCCAAGTGCAAAAATAACTTGGTTTAGTCCCACTCCACTCGCCGTGCTCCGTATCATGGTGTGGGTGGTGGTTTAGGCGAGGGACACGAACCCTGGCTGTCGAAGCTCGCTGCCCGGCCTTGCCACTGGTGGGAGAAGAAAGAAAGCAAGTCTAAGCAAAGAGGAGAGATTATTTGAAATTCTTCACTCCCCTTTAGCGTGTTGCCCATCTCCTGTTCTGCAGCATTCTCATCTGCTCTACAGCATGTTTCAACTTATTGAACACCTGCATTTAACCACTCAGGAAGAATTACTGAACAGTTTACTTTATTGCTTTGTAAATCAATTCACAGTCACAAGGACTGCTCACAAAAAAAAGGAAAAATAAGCAGTAACTGCGTGTGCTCTGAAGAAAAAGTCTGCTCTCAGTTTACCTTTCTGTTGTTCCCTGGTTTAGTGCTGTTGCCTTTTTGGTTTAGAAATACTGCCTAACTGCAAAATTACTTGAGTCCTTCCAGTCTGGCAATAGGACTACATATAAGCTACATCCACAGTGCCAGATTTTCACTTT